>JAWNND010000860.1:0-17844 GCA_035043265.1 Drosophila testacea | reverse complement strand
AACACTATGCAATAATTTCTGAACGAAAAGATCAAACTTACCAATGCTTTCTTCAAACTGTGTAGAATCCTTATGATGTACATTTTTATTTTCAGCTTCAAAGTTTCCGTTGTCATCTATTGAAATAAAGTGTTTTATTAATTCAAACTAATAAAATGTGTTCTAGATAACTAAATAATAAGCGGTAGACTCTTTTGCATGCAGTTTTTTAATTATATGTATATGTTGTCTTTTTTTTACATTTAACTAGATTGTTTTATTGGCAGCTATACATACATACATAAAAATGTACAAGAAAAGTGCGCGCTCTCCTAAATATTATTTGCATACATTCATGCATATGTACATATACATATGTATGTACAGGTACTTATGTATGTACATATACATAAGTAGCGCGCTTTTTCACTGTGCAATATTATGCCTGTATGTACATACATATGTACATACAGCGTTTTAACAGCTGTGTTTTTTTTTGCCAATATAGTTTCTAAAAAAACAATCGTTACTTTTACTTGCGAGTTTACATACATATGCATGTATGTACGAAAGTAATGCTCAGAAAAAAAAAGCCTTTCTAAGCATTACTTGCGCACATACATACATATGTACATACACAAGTAAAAGTAACGGTTGTTTCTTCAGAATGTGTATTGGGCAAAAAACACACAGCTGCATGAACATGTATGTACATATATATAAATATTAACTTACCAGAGTTAAGTAGATCACATTTTTCTTTCAAAAGACCTTCATTTTCTATAAATTAAAAAAACACACTTTCATTACTTAGTTTAAGTTATGTGCACTATAAATAATTTACCTCCTTGATCAACTATATCTGCCTCATAACGACCGTCCCTAAATTTGGCAAGGCATTTATTATCATTTTTTCTTACTATTTTTGAAGTTGGCAGTACATAAAACATGCCACATTTTATTAAATAATACATTTTTTTTCCGGTTGAAACGACGATCGAATCACTGCGAGTGTGCCCCGTTTTATGAAAACTAAAAATCCACAATACACTCGCTTAGAGATCATAGAGATGCGATATCACCAGTAGTCATCTCTTTTGCTCTCAAGCGGGAAGGCGCCAAGAGCATATCTTGAATTACACGCGACGCATCACTACATAAATACATACATTTATACATTAGTACATGCACTTTATTATTTTTTGCCCGACGGTTTTATACCCTAGGTGCTTATGTTAGCAGCTAATAATATATAATAATAATATATAATAATAATAATAAGTAAGCGATAATAATAATTTAAATTCAAATCGATGCAGAAAACTTAACAAAAAAAGCATCGTAAATGCCATAAAACCTAATTAAAGTAGTTCAAAGCCAATATTTATTGTAAAACATATTAACAAAACAAAACAACACCTACACCACATTGATTTTGTATAAGTCGATCATATTCCACGCTGCTTGTGCATGAGTAGATCATATATAAAACGCGTTGAACTAAGTCAAACTAATTGACAAAATTTTACATAAGACTCTATTTTATTATTAAACAATACTCTGCACTATTTTATATATTCAAAAATATACCATATATAACTATGTATATATGCACAAAGATTATTTTGAAGACTTTTTTTATACACATCGCCTAATTTGGGGACATTTCAATGTTTTGGAACAGAACCCAAAAAAAATCGATTATGTAAACAGAAAGAGTCACTTTTGACTTGTAATGAATTTTAATATTCTGAAACTATACATAAATTTGGCAATGGTCTTTAGACCCTGCCATTTAGAAAAGTACATAAGGGGCTTCAAAGTTTGTGCGAAAAAAGAATGCAATATAAGCAGAAGGAGGCGTGGCAGACCTTATAAAGCATATGTGTATATTCTTGATCAGCATCAACCGCCGAGTCGATATAGCCATGTCCCTATTTTGAGCACATACCATACATATATCGTAGAGACTATAAGAGCACACAAACTATGTTTGCACACAGCCGCAAAGAAAAAATCTAATTTAGCTATAAGCAGTTTGTACGTAAATCGTGCAACTCTAAGCTCCAATTTCTCGGAAACTAATCCGTAAATATAAAAAGTTTTTTTGACTTTTTCGTCTTATTTTGACGAGATCTACTAGAATCCATCATCAGGTCTTGGTTCGCTACGGAAACCGTAGTATTGCTCTAGCAGTTTAAAAATGCTAGGTTTAGCTATAAAATAGCTTAAATGGGAACACTGACTTTACTGAAGACATAAGCGACGCTCTCGCATAGAAAATTTACAGCTACGCAGCGACTTTGAGATCATCAGTAGTGTTCTCCTTTTCTCTCAAGCGGGAAGGCGCCAAGTGCCTATCTTTAATTCCCACTGCGACGCATCCGATCATAATCCCACGCCGCTTGTGCATGAGCAGATCATAGCCAAAGCGCTAACACAATCACATTTCGGCTTTGCGTTTGTGTTCAAGTATATGTAAAAAGAGAGAATTGAAAAGTACAGTAGGCGGCGTGTGCCGATCAAGTTACTGGAGTTTTTGGCATTTCTTTTCTCTCTTCTTATACTTATTCTTATACTTGGCTATGATCTGCTCATGCACAAGCGGCGTGGGATATGATCGACTGATGCAAAATCAAAATCGGAATTGTTTTGTTTTGTTTATGTATTTTACAATAAATATAGGCTAGAAATTACTTTATTCGAAATTAAATTATTTGACTTTTTTGTGATTATAAATTATTAACGATTTAATGAAAAAAACACTGTTAACATGTGCCCCTAGGGTATTAAACCGTTGGGCAGAACATAAGAAAGTGCATGCAAGTATATATGTTCGTATGAATGTATTCATGTACGATTGTATATATGTACGTATGTATGTATGTAGTGATGCGTCGCGGGGAAATAAAGATAGGCACTTGGCGCCTTCCCGCTTGAGAGAAAAGGAGAACACTACTGATGATCTCAAAGTCGCTGCGTAGCTGTAAATTTTCTATGCGAGAGCGTCGCTTATGTCTTCAGTAAAGTCAGTGTTCCCATTTAAGCTATTTTATAGCTAAACCTAGCATTTTTAAACTGCTAGAGCAATACTACGGTTTCCGTAGCGAACCAAGACCTGATGATGGATTCTAGTAGATCTCGTCAAAATAAGACGAAAAAGTCAAAAAAACTTTTTATATTTACGGATTAGTTTCCGAGAAATTGGAGCTTAGAGTTGCACGATTTACGTACAAACTGCTTATAGCTAAATTCGATTTTTTCTTTGCGGCTGTGTGCAAACATAGTTTGTGTGCTCTTATAGTCTCTACGATATATGTATGGTATGTGCTCAAAATAGGGACATGGCTATATCGACTCGGCGGTTGATGCTGATCAAGAATATACACATATGCTTTATAAGGTCTGCCACGCCTCCTTCTGCTTATATTGCATTCTTTTTTCGCACAAACTTTGAAGCCCCTTATGTACTTTTCTAAATGGCAGGGTCTAAAGACCATTGCCAAATTTATGTATAGTTTCAGAATATTAAAATTCATTACAAGTCAAAAGTGACTCTTTCTGTTTACATAATCGATTTTTTTTGGGTTCTGTTCCAAAACATTGAAATGTCCCCAAATTAGGCGATGTGTATAAAAAAAGTCTTCAAAATAATCTTTGTGCATATATACATAGTTATATATGGTATATTTTTGAATATATAAAATAGTGCAGAGTATTGTTTAATAATAAAATAGAGTCTTATGTAAAATTTTGTCAATTAGTTTGACTTAGTTCAACGCGTTTTATATATGATCTACTCATGCACAAGCAGCGTGGAATATGATCGACTTATACAAAATCAATGTGGTGTAGGTGTTGTTTTGTTTTGTTAATATGTTTTACAATAAATATTGGCTTTGAACTACTTTAATTAGGTTTTATGGCATTTACGATGCTTTTTTTGTTAAGTTTTCTGCATCGATTTGAATTTAAATTATTATTATCGCTTACTTATTATTATTATTATATATTATTATTATATATTATTAGCTGCTAACATAAGCACCTAGGGTATAAAACCGTCGGGCAAAAAATAATAAAGTGCATGTACTAATGTATAAATGTATGTATTCATGTAGTGATGCGTCGCGTGTAATTCAAGATATGCTCTTGGCGCCTTCCCGCTTGAGAGCAAAAGAGATGACTACTGGTGATATCGCATCTCTATGATCTCTAAGCGAGTGTATTGTGGATTTTTAGTTTTCATAAAACGGGGCACACTCGCAGTGATTCGATCGTCGTTTCAACCGGAAAAAAAATGTATTATTTAATAAAATGTGGCATGTTTTATGTACTGCCAACTTCAAAAATAGTAAGAAAAAATGATAATAAATGCCTTGCCAAATTTAGGGACGGTCGTTATGAGGCAGATATAGTTGATCAAGGAGGTAAATTATTTATAGTGCACATAACTTAAACTAAGTAATGAAAGTGTGTTTTTTTAATTTATAGAAAATGAAGGTCTTTTGAAAGAAAAATGTGATCTACTTAACTCTGGTAAGTTAATATTTATATATATGTACATACATGTTCATGCAGCTGTGTGTTTTTTGCCCAATACACATTCTGAAGAAACAACCGTTACTTTTACTTGTGTATGTACATATGTATGTATGTGCGCAAGTAATGCTTAGAAAGGCTTTTTTTTCCTGAGCATTACTTTCGTACATACATGCATATGTATGTAAACTCGCAAGTAAAAGTAACGATTGTTTTTTTAGAAACTATATTGGCAAAAAAAAACACAGCTGTTAAAACGCTGTATGTACATATGTATGTACATACAGGCATAATATTGCACAGTGAAAAAGCGCGCTACTTATGTATATGTACATACATAAGTACCTGTACATACATATGTATATGTACATATGCATGAATGTATGCAAATAATATTTAGGAGAGCGCGCACTTTTCTTGTACATTTTTATGTATGTATGTATAGCTGCCAATAAAACAATCTAGTTAAATGTAAAAAAAAGACAACATATACATATAATTAAAAAACTGCATGCAAAAGAGTCTACCGCTTATTATTTAGTTATCTAGAACACATTTTATTAGTTTGAATTAATAAAACACTTTATTTCAATAGATGACAACGGAAACTTTGAAGCTGAAAATAAAAATGTACATCATAAGGATTCTACACAGTTTGAAGAAAGCATTGGTAAGTTTGATCTTTTCGTTCAGAAATTATTGCATAGTGTTTTCAAATGAAATTCGATATTGAAAGAGCTACTACTGTTGATCACCTCATTTTCATAAATGAAAATTATAAATGTTCTAGACATTTTATGATCTGGGCAATAAGAAGATTTTTTATTTTACTTATGATGTTATGTCAATAAAACTCATCTATTGTGAGTCTATATGTCTATATCTATATGTTCGTGTCTTGCCGTACAAATTGATCAATAACATATATTTAGTTCAAGGATTAAACTTAATTGTGACACTTTTAAGATACATAGCAGTAGTTAAATTGTATATTTTTTAATTGAAATACTCACCTCAATATCATTAATATTATTTGACTGATAATCTTTTACACCATTTTTGTTATAGGTCGCACTTTTGGAAAAATCAAAAGAGTGCGTTGGTCCGAGGATGAGCGCTTAGAAATTTTAAGTTTGCTTGGGGATGTTACAAAATTATATGCGTTGCCGTCTTTACAGTTTTGTAACGAGATCATCAAAAATTCTGTATTTTTGAAAAATCGCACTCCACCGCAGCTAAAAACTTGGATCGACAACCAACGCAAAGCAACAGCAAGAAAGCGTTCAAATTAATTTTTAAATATTTGTCATAAATAGTAAATAGTAATAAAAGTCAATTGGTTATATCCATCTAGAGATCGAACGAAAATTATATAAGTTTATTGTAAGCCATATTTTTGCATTAATATAAATATAATAGTTGTATTAATCGTATGAATACAAATATCTTGAAAAACTCTGTGAGTTAAATAAATCTAGAAATTTAAGTGTACAAGTGCGATTGTTAGGCATGAAATATTTAAGATACACTGGAAATATTTTGAGCTTACCAGTTTCTAAGCCCAATTAGTATATAAACATGTCATGTCTAACTATCTGTGTACATATTTCACTCTACAGATGGTTAAACATGACAAGTTTATATACTAATTTAAGTTAAGCAACTGTCAAGTTAAAAATGTTTTCGGCGTATATAAAATGTGTCATCTTTAACAAATGCAAATATAGACTTAAAGGTTTATAGATTTATTTAATGCACAATATTTTAAAAGACATTGGTACGATCATATGAATTTTTTATGTTTAAAATAATGCAAAAATGAAGCTTGCAAGAATTTAATATAAAATTTGAAGTAGTTCAACATTTAAGTATTGGCAGTAATCAAATGTCAAGTTTTTGAGTTTCACATATACAATTTGTGTTAGATATTAATAATATAATATAATATAATCTGTGAAAATCCAATATGTTTGAAGTTGGTGAAAGATACCGTCATTATTATCTTTTAATTCATTTACTTATGTTAAGTAAAAAACGGGAAATTTTAAATACCTTAAAAGTTCCTTCGTAAAACCGTACATTTTAGTGAAGATTTTGTTTGAATAAATATATTGATTTGTTTTCGATATTGCTTGAACATTTTATTCAGAGTCCCCGTGTTAGGGCTTACATATTATTTAAAGAATCTTCAGCATATGTAATGCCAAGATTAAGAAATAACCGGAACCCAAGAAACAACTGAAGCTAACATATCCGTTTAGTGTTCCAATATCCAGCTGTTTTTATAATATATTGTTTTCCAACTAACTTTAAGGACCCAAGGGAAATCGAGCATTTTGAGAACTAAGACCCCAATGTATACTTAAGATACCAGAACCCATTCCATTTCCTATTGTTTCGAGAGGAATAATGAAACTAAGCTGAACTAAAGTAAATTTCGAGAACTTCTTTACTCATGATATTTTTAAGGACTTTGTCCTTAAAAGCAGCTTTAAAAGGTAGGTAAACGCTCTTCCATACCTACCGGTTAAAGTTGCTTTTAAGGACAAAGTCCTTGAAAATATCATTACTTATGAGTTCCTGAAATTTACTTTAGATCGCAGCTTAGTTTCATTATTCCGTTTGAAACAAATGAAATGAATTTTTTCTGTTATCTTAAGAAAATTTTGGGGTCGAAGTTCTCAAAAGCCACGATATACTAAGTGTCCCCAATATTAATGTTATCTCTATGTAAATTTGTCCTCAAAATGTTTATTAGAAGTAATTTTATAAATTAAGTGGCAACGCCGCCCTCATGTTCCCAAAATGATCATACCATTCAAATATTTTTATATACTAAAAATATACGATTTGCGGTAGGTGTATTTAGGGTACTCGGTCTCCGAAAGTACTGTTATATATGTGGTCCCCATAAAAAACATTTCTTAAGAAATTCTATATATCTTTCGATCCGTAAGTACTATATGTCCAAAACTTGGTCTATGGCATTTTTGATGACAATTTTATGGAAAAATGATAAAAATTTGGTGATAGGAAAGAGTCCTCAAATTTGTCGTTTTAAATATATATATATAGATATATATATAAAGGAGCTATATATTTTTTACCAACCGTATGCACAGCAAACAACAGACAGTAACAACTATAACATCAGCAACTTCGTTGAATGGAAACCAAATACTACATATAGTACTTATATACAACACTCTAGTTTATAAGAATGCTATCTTGTGACTTTTTAGTATTATCTATTTTTTGGCACAATATTGTTCGGAAACAAAAATTGGTTTGATAGGCTCATTTATAATTGTATAGTATTTTGTATTACTATTAACACGATATCTAAATTTGGCCCCATCAAAAACTAGTCGTAAATTGTATGATTCTTGTACAATAAGTAAATATATTATGTTTTAAAGTTACTTAGGGCTAATCTAATGTACACAAACTTTTCAAAGAATTTATGGTGAGCAAAATAAATTAAAATATATTAGGCAATGACGAACTACGATGAAATTGCAGACTTTTTCTTCTTTCAAATATTTAACGGAAACTACAAACTTATCTACGTATATCAGTCAGCTTTTAGTCGGTTGTGCAGTACGAAAGTTATCGATGAGTATGCTTAGCAATCGATGAGTGCAATAGCCGTCAGTCTTTGACATGGACATGACCCCACTGTTAACTTTAACAGTACTGTAAAGGTTAACATATTCAAATGCATAACGGATATTTTAATCGAAGCCTTGCGTTTTATTAAAATAAATTAAAATACCAAATGAAGTTAATTAATTTGCCGTTCCTTTAACGGACTTTAAGGCTAAACGATCAAATAATTCCAAATGCATGCCAGTGACAATATTGCAGGTTATATAAAAATCCTCAATATTCAATTCAAAGGCATCCTTGCGTATGGTTAGAAAGACTTCGGAGAAATGGGAAGTAGTGCTGGGTATATAAAACGACATGGACTCCTCCTCGCGATGTCTGCGATAAGATGGAGAAAGATAGTGATAGAGACAAGAGAGAAATCACACACTTACTGTATCGTTGCATCGGGAAATTTAACCTGCATAAAGAGTATAAACTTATTGTGTGGCGACACAGGAAACTGATTGATGCGATCCCATGTATTCCTTGCCGTGGTAATGTCCACATTGATTTTACGCTTGAAACGCACTTCCACCAAATAACCAGAACGATATCTTTGCTTCTGTGTCCCCATTGTCCAGAGTTGTCCATCAAAGAGAATCGGCGTACGATCACACATCCGTTCACAGTCCAAAACACCCATATTCGTGTAAAGAAAACTGCTGCCTCGCTGTTGCATATAGGAGGTAAGAGAGTACAGGGTACGTTTACCATTCGGATCGATGCCACCCGGCGGACCATCAACGCAAATAAGCAACGGATCACCAAGTATGGCCAAGGCAAAACTGACTCTACGATGTTGTCCTGTGGTGCAGAGACGCATCACCTGACGATAGCAAAGGAAGAAGCCCAAAATGTGAGCCAATCCCTCACAGATCTGTTTACTTCTCTTCAGTGGCAAACCATGCAACTGGGCATGTATGTGCATCAGTTCACGGGGAGTAAAATTCGGTGGTAGACTCTGATGCTGGGTACAATAACCTAACAATGGATAACACGTTTCGTCTCCATGCTATAGCCACCAATCCAAATTCTGCCATACGTTGCATTTGTCTCGCCCACCAATAATTTTACCAAAGTCGTTTTTCCTGTATTATTATAGCCCATTAGACCAATGCATTCGGATCTGTAAAAGGCAAGGAAGAGCAAGGAGAGCAGAAAATAGAAAATAGAGAAATGATATGCATAATCTATTATATCTTACCTGGCCATGCCCAGATCTATACGTACTAGCACCGTATTTCGACGATAACTCTTTTCAATGCCCTGACAGACAACAGCTAGCTCAGATCGTTCCCGTTCCGTTAATTTCTCGATGCGAAGTCGTTCGGCAGTAACGGATTCATCGACCGTATAGTTGTCACTTTCCTGGGATCGTTTTCGTTGGGCACGCTTTTCTCTTCGCAATCTTCGCAAGATACAGTCAAGTGATTTCTCTATTCACAAATACTGTAAGAGATTTCGTAAGAGTCTCTATATTTAAACTAATCCCCCCCTTCTGTAAATCACTGTGCTACTTAACTGCAACAATCGGGAGTACTGTCGCATTTGAGAATGTCCGTTGATATGAAATGTACTTCAGGATCCTTACAAAGCCAATTGTAGTCGTACAAATAGAATAGCTTGAAGATAACCTCAGCGAAGCTATATTGGGAAAATACTTGAAAGGCATCGGTCATATTGGTTAGATTATCACCCACAGTGATTGTAAATATAATGATTCCCAATGCATTAAGTAGACTGATCATAATAAATGCATAATTCGGCTCCTTGAAGATCGCATAGAAGAAATATGATAATGTCACAACGGCAACTCCCGACATAACAAGCGCTACAAAGATCCAAGCTGGAATCAAAAACCGAATTATAAGAATGAAGATTTGATATTATTTCTAATACTTAACTGTATAATAAGAGATCGTGTCGGGGACTCAGATAGATCGCTGTCATCAATACCAGCCAGAGACTTATGATCACAATCCTTATAAAATCAAATACGAATATAGAAACACAATAAGTTGCAAGTCGTACACCCGCCAGTAATTGTTGCTTCTTAAATGTTCGCTCCAATATACTACTGATTGCCAGTCCAGCCCACATATTGGCAAATACAAACGAGAAATTGATCGCCATTAGACTGCCCACAGAAAGTGGAGATTGTGGTAGTGTGTTGACCTGGGCCTGAAATGGCAGCGGTTGCAGGGTGACATCAATAGAGGATTCTTCATTGTAGAAACGTCTGTGGAGATAGGATTATGAAGCACTCGTTACTTTAAGATCTCAACGGACAAACGATTTGTAATTTAACCAAGGGAAGAGCGAGCAATTGCATAAAAGAGTTCAAAAACATAAATGTTCACGCTCGTTACTTTAAATTAACTCTCGTTTTTTTCAGTTACACCTTTAATAAAGTAACACGCTCGTACTTTGAGATATACTCTTTACTTTAAGATACACGTACATTAAGTTACACTCTCGCTAGTTTAAAATAAACTCTCATTACTTTAACTTCAACTCTCGCTCTTTTCAGCTAAACTCTTAATAATTTAAGTTACACTCTTGTTACTCTGAGATATTCTCGTTACATTGAGATTTTCTCTAGTTATTTTGATTTACAGTCTTGTTGCTTTGCATTATAATCTCGTTACTTTGAGATACACTCTTGTTACTCCGAAAAACACTTGTTACATTGAGTTTTACTTTCGTTTCTTTAAGTTAAACTCTCGTTATTTTAGATACACTTATATTACTTTAAGTAATAATCGATACATTGAGAATCTCTCTAGTTACTTCGATTTACACTCTTTGAGTTTTACTCTCGTTTCTTAAAATGACACTCGTTCCTTCACTCGCAGCATTTATAACTTACCTAGCAACCACATTGTGCACCAGATTCAGACCAAAAGGTGCCGCATGGAGTGGAATATTGTTGAACCAGACGGTTATAGATTCGGAACCAAAAGATGCGCCAAACATGAATTTATAGTTGACGACTTTATTGAAATCGTTCTGTTGTAGCAAATAAAAATCGCTGGTCTCTTCAGTCTCGAGAACTTTCACATGTCCGTCATACCAAAAGAGCAGTTCCGTAAAGTATTCCTGCATCTCGAGGACATCGATTTCATCAGATAATATCTCCGTAAAGGCATCAATATAATGGAGTTGTGTCAAATTAAATGACAATGATTTTAGCTGATAATTCTTTCCATAGAGCAGTACGGCAGAAAATGTACAAGCTGTGGCAATCATCAGAGCGATCACACAAATTATTTTAATGGGTAGCTGACGCTTATTGAAAACCCAACGCATATAAAGTAGGGCCTTGAATTGCAATCCAATTAACTTATGTCCCGTCACCTTGGAAAAGTTGTCGGTTTCGTCGACAATCAATTTAAAGTCCTCGATCAGTATAGCCGGTTCCGGGGTTAAATCTCCTTCCTCGGTCCCAAAACGCAAAAAGATCTCATCCAATGAAGTGTCGCGCAAGCGAAAGCTTACTATATTTAAATTTACCATTTCCTCCTCGAGCTCATCAAATAATTCTGAAAATCTATCCTCATACTTATTCTCAAGCACAAAAGTTATCTTAAAGCCAATATTACTTTCCACCGTCGGATTGGGCAAATATTTTAGCAATAGATTTCGTATCTCCTGAAAATCAAAGTTTTTGCCTTTGATGAGGGTCTGCAAATGAAGATCGAAATACGATTAATATTATTTAGGATCAAGCCTGTTTTGTTGGAAAATATAGAAGATCGATCAATTGAAGATCAGCAATAAATTGCGTTTTGAAGATTGATAAAGTGACGCATCAGCTCGAAGAATTTCAAGTAAGACGTTTGACTTAAGTATAATAACAAAATGGAAAAAAAAATATAATTGAAAGATGGAGAGAATGTAATATTAAGGATCTTTATTTTCTGAGAACTGTAGATCGAAAATGGAAGATGATATTTAACGATCGATTTTTAAATTAAAAACAAAGATCATGGATATAAACAAGGGAAGACTAGGAATAAATATTGAAAATGGAGGAATCAAAGATCAATGATCAATGAAAAGACGAAGATAGGACGATTAAGAAATCAATTTAGAGAGACTAGAATGTTATTTTTTGAAGATTTCGGATATTGAAAACTCAAACTCACCAAACGAAAGCCATGGCCGTACATATTGCGCAAAAAGGGTTTGGTGCCCGTACACTTGAGTTCACCGTTGGACATGATCGCCAGACGATCGGCCAGATGATTTGCCAGTGCTGTTGAATTTGATACTAAAATAATGGTACGTCTGGATTTCTCCTCATTGATCAGGCCACAAATGAGAGACTGTGTGAGCAAGTCAAGATCGCAATGGAGATCATCGATCAAAATGATCGAACTACCACCGGCAAAAGCACAGGCAATGCTAAGAAGATTTCTTTGTTGGCCTGTCAAGCTCCTTACTTTGCTCTGCTTCACTTGGGTTTATTGTAATCGTTGGGTATAGAGCTCGATCTCATCGGTAGCCGTGGACCAGGACGAACCTTTGACCAGACAAATGAAACGGATTTGATCGGCCACCGTGAAATCTGGCAAAAGGAGATTATTATTCAATGCCAGTCCCAGTTGCATCGATGCATCCTGTCTCTCGGTCTGTATATTATAATCGGCAACCGTAACCAGGCCACGTGTTGGCTCTAACAATCCAGCGAGGATCTTTAATAATGTTGATTTTCCACAACCATTGTGACCCATTAGGATAGTCACCTCATTTTCATAGACATTCCATGTGAAGGAGTTCAAAGCCGCGCGACTATTTGCCGCATAACGTTTACACAATTTCTTAATTTTGATCTTGAATCGTCGATGCGATGGCTCTACCTCATAGATCTTGGTTGCCTTAATGCCAATCGTTTGTGATCCCTGTGGCATAAAGCTATCATCTCGATCTTGAAATGTAAAGTCACCGCTATGGGCTGGAACGGGAACGCGACGTCGTCGTCGACCTCCTGCATCCCCCGTATTCCATACATCCAATTGCAATTGAGAAATTTGAAAAAGAAATTTGGCAAGAAAATTGCTGTCAATGGTATATCAATGAATATGTTTGAGGATGAAATAACAGTATTGCTTGGTCATAATGGTGCCGGAAAGACAACAACCATTTCAATGTTAACGGGCATGTTTCCACCCACATCCGGTACGGCAATCATCAATGGCAGCGATATTCGAACCAATATCGAAGGTGCTCGCATGTCCCTCGGCGTTTGTCCCCAGCACAATGTCCTTTTCGATGATATGAGTGTGGGGAATCACATACGTTTCTTTAGCCGCTTAAAGGGACTCCGAGGCGCTGCCGTTGAGAAGGAAGTGCAGAAATATCTGCAGATGATTCAACTCGAGAACAAAGAGAGTGCATTTGCAAGTACACTATCGGGTGGCATGAAACGTAAACTCGCCCTCTGTTGTGCCCTTTGTGGCGACACCAAGGTTGTCCTTTGCGATGAGCCCAGCTCTGGCATGGATCCGGCAGCGAGACGACAGCTTTGGGACTTGTTGCAGCAGGAGAAGATTGGACGTACACTGCTCCTAACCACACATTTTATGGATGAGGCCGATGTCCTAGGCGATCGCATTGCCATCATGTGCGAGGGTGAACTCAAGTGCTATGGCACCTCATTCTTTCTCAAAAAGCACTACGGTTCCGGTTACAGTTTGGTAAGTGCAAACGACACATCAAAAATCAATTTAGATTCTAACATGAGTAGAGGAATCTACTTACCAATTTTAAAGTCTCTAGCTCTTATAGTTACTGAGATGTAGGTCGAATCCCACCTAAGAAATGATATAAGTGGATAGTAGTAGGCTTTGATTTGTTAGAATTTGTTGTGCCTAGTTTTTTGAACGTCAAATAGTTATATTAATATCTCTGTGAGTCGTTTACGTTTCAATTGATTGCTGTTTTCCATATTTCGTGTTTTTGCCACTTGCCACAAGATTGTGTCTAGTTTAGTAAAGATATTAAAAACGTGAAACAATTTATTGGTTTGTAATTGTCAATTTGATAACAAGAATATGGCGTTTGTGGCTCTGAGCTTAGATGGCACTCGGGAATCAGCGGTCCCAATACAACCGGATATTATATATCGCATCGGACGTAGATCGGGACTTGAGTTTCATAGTGACGATGAGTCTATTGAGCTCGCACACGCAACTATAGCACTTATAGCTGGAGGAACTGTGCGTTTAACTGCAGTGGCTGGCAAAGTCTATGATAATAATGGCCAGGAAATGGAAACAATGAGTATAAACGATACGGATATTGTTAATGATGTTGTGAACTTGCGCTTTGGTAACGTGAATGCCAAGTTGTACTTTTATGATGGCAAGCAATTGGATAATGATGCAGCTCATGGTAGCAGTGGCTACAAGGAAGGGATTAATAAGTAAGTTGGTCAATACATCTACTGAAAGCCAACCTCAATCCACAAACTCCACACGTGAAGAGGACAGTTTCATAATATCTGAAGCACAAGCTGTTTCCTTTATATCTCTTGAAGTGTCAAAGGTCTTATGTGGTAATGATTTCCTAATTCCTTAAACACAAGATGTTTTCGCATATGTATAATAATAAACCTGTTGTTCAACCTTCAAAATCGAGATATTCTCGACGAAGTTGGACACAAGGATTCAATGAACTTGATGGTTCCTATATCAATTTCATTAAATTCTTGTGTGCAAATACGTATTTGAGTGACCAACTTTGTCGAGAATATCTTGATCTTGAAGACTAATAGGCTGGACAAAAGGATTATTATTACATACGAAAACATCTTGTGTTTCAGGAAATAGGAAATCATCATTAATGAGACATTTGACAAGATATCTTAAAGGGCGAGTAAAGGAAAGGAAATAGCTTGTGTTTCAGATATGATGAAACTGTCCTCTTCATGACTAACAAAAGCTATCAGTAGATGTATTGACCAACTTTTTTTGATTTTCAGTTATTCCAAATGCACTGCCGTTAACAGTACAAAAGCTGACGAAGTATCCTCACGCAATGAGGAGGCTTGTTTAATGCCAGACTTGTCAGCGGCACTTGATGATGTTCTTTGGACGCCTGAGTTATTAGAATTTTTGAAAGATTGTGATCTTCTAAGTTGTGGGTCGCATGCCCCCGAAATGATTAATGTAAATGCAGATGTGGATTCAATTTCAATTTCATCTAATCAAATTGCTACTGACACTAATAAACTCTGCACAACAGAGCATCCTTTGGTCGCCAGCATTGACACTGCAGAAACCACTTACGATGAAACTCTGGCATCTCCGCCAATTGAAAGTGCTGGCAATACACAGGAGCATCCTTTGGTCGCCAGCATTGACACTGCAGAAACCACTTACGATGAAACTCTGGCATCTCCGCCAATTGAAAGTGCTGGCAATACACAGGATAACTCAAATAATGATGCAAATAATGAGGATTTTATTGAAACCCAGGTATTTCCAGGCAAAACATCTTGTCCTGAAGATTTAAAGGAAACTGAATTATATGTTGGCCATAAAAGTACAGATCAGAATTATAGTGAGCTGCCTGACATCTCAAATTTCATTGGTATCGGTGATGATACAGATAGAGAGCCTAAAGAATTGATGACCCCTTTTTCGGATGATGAGACATATAACATAATTATTAATCCAGGCAGCATCCAAGGAATTCAGAATCAAAGGAAATCGTTAAAGAATCGGAAAGGCCAGAAACAAGTGCAGCGGCAGCTAAAAGACTGCGAAAGAAGTCAAAATCCCTAAGTGAAGAGTCAACTACACCACCCAAGGAAGTACGTTCCGAAAAGTCCAAACACAACGAGTCTGTTGATGAGGAGGATAAATCGATCTGTATTGAAAGCGAGCTACCTGTACAGGATCCATTAGAAGGTATCAATGAGTACCTCAAGAATATACAAAGTACTAGGCGAAAAATTAAAATTACTTTAACAATGTGCAACAATACTGAGCTAAACACCTTAATTTATTCCTTGAAAAACGTGGTTGAAACTACGGAAAATCCGCTAAACTGCCATTTACTTCTCATGGACAAGGGAGAACGGACATACAAGTTTTTGGTGGGAGTTGCATTGAACAAACCCATATTATCCACTCGTTGGTTACATTCCATTAAGGAGACGCGTTCCATAGCCGTCCAACTGAATCATGTGTTCAAAGATGAAGAGTTCGAAAAGATGTACCAGTTCAATCCATGGATGGTTATGGAAAAGCCAAACTTACTACAAAACCGTAACTTTATGTTAGGAAATATGATACAGCCGAACAAAAAGGATATGAAAGCAATTATAGAAAGTGCCGGTGGCAAAGTGTACAATAAACCACCTCCAAATGAACGGAATGTGCGGCTTTACGTGGTAGCCAGTCCACAGGACAACAAAATATTTAACTTGCTCAAAAACTATTTACCAACCAATCTTCAATACATTGAAATCGAGGGAATAATGCAAGCGCTCGTTCGGAAAAATTCAGAGCTGCTTAATGAATACAAGCTGTTGATTGATTAAGAACTTTTTTTTAAATAATTTTATAGGTTTAAGGAAATACGTAGTAAACACAACACTAGGCAACAAAATTCACTTTTTATCGTAGTTTAAGGCCAAATGAGAACTAATAGAGGAGAACTAATATAGAGGCAGAAATTTTAAAGGTTGAGAAATGACGTAAATGGGGAAAAACCCTTATAATGAATGGAAATGAAGAAACACTTAAAACTGAAACAAATAATTATATTATGAACTTAATGCAAATGAAGAAAATATAGATAAAAGTAATAATAGACGATGGTGTAAAGGACTTGGATGTAGGGAAAGGGAATTGATAGCGATAAAAGTTCGTAGAGGAAAAATTAATGACACTCGAATTAATGAGGTATATAAATGTAGTATATAAACAAATGAATTAATTAACAAAAGAGTTTTAGGACAACACCCATATTAAGCAAAGTTTTGTATGATTTACAGATTTGTGTTAAGGAAGATAACTGCCAACCTGCGGATGTGACGGCTATACTTGCACTCTATATACCTGGGATACAGCCAAAGAGCGATATTGGAGCGGAATTATCATACGAATTGCCAGACAAATATTCGGATCGATTTGAGAAGATGTTTGGGGCCCTCGAGGATCGTTCAAAGGAGTTGCATTTGAGTGGATATGGCGTTGGTATCACCTCAATGGAGGAGGTTTTCATGAAGGTGGGCGCTGAAACCGATGCCGAGGGGAAGCGAAAGGATGCTCAAACGATTATGAAAGGTGCCTCTGGTTATGCAGATGATGACAATGAATCGATGCAGTGTAAGCAGTGTTTCAACTTCATCTCACTTTATCATTTTTGTTGTACTTGTACTTGTGTAAAATACTGATAAGCCCAATTAACTGTTTTGCAGCGAATCGGGCATTCTCGGGAGAGCGTCAATCGATGCGTGGAATGAAATTGACATTGAATCAATGGCGTGCCATGATGCTCAAAAAGATGCTCTACACGTGGCGTAACAAACTCATTTTCCTTGTACAGAATCTGATATGCATTATCTTTATTATTTTAACTGTGATGATAGCACGCAATCAAAAGTACATTTCAAGCATTACCGGCCATCACATTTGGCCGAGAACAATATCCAAAGAC
>JAWNND010000856.1:0-10035 GCA_035043265.1 Drosophila testacea | reverse complement strand
CAAATGACATAAGGTCCGGCTATAGCTGTGAGAAGTGTTCCCTGTTTTCACCTCACACTTCTCCCCGAGATTTCAGCGAGCGTAGCGAGCCGGGGGTTGGCGAGCGAAGCGAGGCTTGCCCTGCTTATACACAGTAATATTATTTTAAGTCCGATTGCAGGGAAAAATTGAATAACCCTTTACCGCTTTCTTATTAGAAATGACATAAGGTCTGGGTATAGCTGTGGGAAGTGTACCCTATATTCACTACACATTTCTGCCCGAGATTGCAGCGAGCGTAGCGAGCCGGGGATTGGCGAGCGAAGCGAGCAGGGGAATACCCCTAGTATATTATATGTATGTAATTATGCTTTCTTAAGCTGGAGCGCTAGGGTATATGCATACACTTGAGTTCGGTCAAGTGGTCGGCGCGTGTAACAGTATGCTGACACTTGCACATTCTGTGAGCACGCCGATCGACTCATATTTCGGCCACTTGGGTTTATGACCGGGGTTTTGTTGATGTAAACACTGTAAACACTGTTACAGTGTGTTCACTTTAAGTACTCTTGGTACAGTAGATATTCACTATATATGCATACTACAGCGTCATGATTGCTGGTTTTTGTTCGACAATGCTGGAGATCGTGTCGGATTCTGATAAAGAGTTATCTTCGTCTATTACGGGTAAATTTATTACCGCAGGTATAGTTAAGTCTTGTAGATCTTTTTCTTCGACTTCTGATTCGTCTTACTGTCGAATCTATGTCTTCCTGATCTATTGGATTTGGTCCATCATCAGTTTCCAATATCAAGGGTGTATCTAAATTATACCTCCTTTGGACTGATAACAAATTTGACCTGAATTTTACCAATAATTTGGATGCTAATGACCAGTGAGATTGATTTAACTTTTCTCTGTTGTTATGTATTAGTATTCTTGCTTCATTAAAGCAGTCTACTAATATTTTTGCGTGTTTATTTAAGGTTGCTGGTAGAATAATTCTATTTTGTGAGAGACATTTTTTTGATCTATCAAAGGTTTTCTTAATTTCTTGTAGGTTGGCTTTTATTTGTTGCCATTCCATATCTGTTTGTTATCTGCCCTATAAGAAAATCTTTTCATTATTTAATTAGTTAGTTTATTTTACTTTTATTCTTTAATATTGAAATATATGTACATGGTTGTTTAATATTTTACTTTACAAGAAAGTCTAGCTCATTAGCTAGTTCATTTAATAATGCAATTATCTCGGCATTGAGTTTCTTTATACTCAGTTTTTATTCTTAATATATTCTTTTTGTAAGTACTCATTTTTTCCTTTATACTTATTTGTTTTTTCTTAAATGTTTTCTTTTTAGACGTATTCATTTTTTGATCATCATAATGTTTTAATGTATATTTTAAAATATAAGTTAATTCGTTTAAGGTTTTAGATTGTAAAAATTATAGCCAACATTCGAACTAGAACTGACTTAAACAATCAAAAGTAATTATTAAAGAAGCTTCTGCCGCTGCCGTTGTCGCTGCTGCCGTTGCATATTTAGGTGTCGGGTGTCCAGTACTTGGTCCCACGGTGGAGCCTTATGTTAGGCGCTGACCTTCGTTCCCACATTATTTGTTTATTCGGTTTTTATGCTGACCTAGTACCCTTGGCAATGGTTATGTGGCTGCGCGGCTAAGTTCTGGTCATTGGACTCTTCTCTGATTCTGGCGCGTGTTGGTTTAGGTGCATTCCGGTGCATTAGTACCGGGCATGCACAGACGCTGGCTTTTAGCAAGTGTGGCCTTAACTTGTGTATGCATATGTACATATCTTATTACTCATTTTCTTCTGAAGAGTCCACTGGATACCCTTATGCAATGCAGTGGTATTCCGTTTTGTATACGTGTGAATTTTTTTTTCTCTTTGATATTTGCTCTTTTCTTTCCATACTTGTACTAGGTGATGACTTCTGGATACCCTTGCGCGATGCAGTGGTACCAAGTCGTGTTTTTTTGTGAAAAATTTTTTGTTATGTCTCTGTGCGATACAGCAAACATTTTGATGATTAGGATATTACTTATTCAATTTTCAAAATAACGACTCTCGGATACCCTTGCGCGATGCAGTGGTACCAAGTTTTCTAATCCCATAATGCTCCTTGCGCGATGCAGTGGACATAACGAGAATTAGGGTATTATTTGTTTTTGGTTTCATATTTCCTGTCTACACAATAACGAAATCATTTGATTTAAACTTGAAATTTGTATACGTTATCTTTGTAAAATTAAATGCGCTTATACAACGTCGTTCGTTCCCCCTTTCCACTCGACTCCACATGCACCTATACGCCTCCGTTTTTTCATTTGTATAATTTTGCACATTATATTAATTTTTTCAATATATTCACATATCACCACGCTGATCTGACATCTTACAACTTTTTTTTATTCTTTTCTTACTTACAACAAAATTATATTAAGACTTATTCCAAGGTGCATCCTGGTACGTTGGTTCGACTTCTGGTCCTCTGGTCCTCCTTGTTGATCCAGCCAGAAGGTCCGGCTGCGCCAGTTATAAGTTAGGTTGAAGATAGTTACTTGATGTCCACGGTATTAATGTGTATATGTATGTGGATTTGGCCGCTGGGTGCAACACAATAAATGATTTCAATTAAACACGTCCGCTTTGTCTTTGATGGAAACTTCGAATGAATATATTCTCGAGTGCTAATATTACTTATAATTAAAGTTACAATACAAAATGTTTAGAGATTAAGTCCCTAAGCTAATATGTTGCGGAGTATGGGAGAGTTGCTGCTGGCGTGAATCTGCTGATGGTGCATTCCAACGTCGTGGGCGGTGTTGAGTTTCGAAACGACGTCCGTTCCATTTGTAGTGCTGAGTCGAGGATTTGTTATAATGCAGCGCAACGTACTCAGAGACGTTGCCCTCTAGCTGGTTTGGGAGGCGGGGTAACGGCGGGTACCAGCATGGTAACTAGCGCGCTCCTTAGCGGGGGGCATCTACCACTGCCGGCGATGTGCTTCCAGTCCGTGGCCTTGTCCTTGCAGAACATGCACTGTGGTGTAGTTAACTTATTTAATTTAGTTTTTGTATAATGTCATAATAAAATAGGACACTTGTTTTAGGAGTTTAAAAGTGAGAGCAACAGTTGTTATCGGTACTCACGACTTTATTCTTCTGTTGTTTACATTCAGATTTAATTATTACTAAACCTTGATAACGCATCAGCTACATAATTGTCTTTTACCTTTACATATTCAACTGTGAAATCATATTCTTCTAATTCTAGCCTCATACGTGTCAGTTTAGAACTCGGATTGATCATTGAAAATAGATTTATTAATGGTCTGTGATCTGTTTTGATTGTAAAGTGTTTTCCATAAATATATGGTCGAAAATGTAATATTGCCCACTGAATTGCAGCTAATTCCTGCTCAGCTGTACACTTATTACTTTCTCCCTTAGTGAAAGCTCTTGATGCTTATGCAATGGGAATTTGGAGTCCGTTATGGCTTTGAGTTAAACCGCTCCACATGCTTGCTTACTTGCATCACACAATTCTTTGCTGAAATCAGGGTATTGTAGCAAAGTAGGTTCCATGAGTTTTGTTTTTAAATATTGGAATGCGTTTTGGCATTCATCTGTCCATTCAAAAGGGACTCTCTTCTTACATAATCTTGTTATGTGCCGTGAATATTCGGCGAAATTTTTTTTAAAACGTCTATAATAATTGCAAAATGCTATGAAACGTCTAATTATTTTTGCTTATTGGTTTAGTGTAAAAGCATCTTCAATAATATTCCGCATATGGTTTTGTTTAAGTACTTGCGTTGGCAAGTGTCTTTATTTGAATGAATTCTTAAATTAAAGCTGGTGAAGCAGCGAGTGCAGCCGTTTTACATATTTCATATATATGATTAATAACTTATATGTAAAGCAACGGAAATGTTGCTAGCTGAAAGAGAGTGTTATGTATGTGCACATATGTATATACATATACGGTCAAGCGTGAGAACGCTGACTCGGCTATTAGGCGGTCGTCGTGATGCAAGTAAGCAATTTAAGTGTTGCTGCCCAATATGTATTGAATATCAGTCATATACATATGTACACATGCTACAGAATACTGGTCCCCCAACTTGGGCTATCATCCGGTTTGTGACCGCCGAAGATTCTACAGGAAACTGTGGGATTCCACCTCCAATTTCCATCGGCCTGGCTGCGTTAGGCGGGGACCGAAACAGGTTGTATGGCCTGCTGACTGCCTGATTCCCTTGGCTTGGATTCATACTGGCCGAATTTCTTGATTGTGTTGTAGCGGCCCGGGAGTACTTTGTCCCTTGACGTTTTCGTACTCCGCGGCCATCTGGGTTAACTGGGAGAGTGTCGTAAAGTCGTGTCGACGTATTTAGAAACGATACTCCGGCGCGGCATTTTCATATGCTCGATGTAGCTCTCGCGCCACATCGTAACCTGCATGATGCATCAATGCCCGGAGATCAATAAGATAATCCTTAAATTCTTCACCCTCGCGCTGGCGGCGGGACCTTATTTGATCTTCCAGTCGCTCAAAATAACGCGGCAGCAAATAAAATTCTAGAAAACTATTTCTAAAACTTCCCAAGGCTTGTTCCTCAATCCACATGTTTGGAACCAGCGCGAGGCCCTATCTACAAACACCTCGGACATAACCCCAGGCATGCGCTCCAGGTCAATACCGTGGGCGACGGCTCGCTCTTCTAGAGTCTCAATGAAAGTCAATGGGTCAGTCTTTCCGTCATATCTCATACCCCACTTGCGGACTTGTTCTGCCACTCCCTTGGGGGGCCTCGCGGTAAACTGATGATGAACCGGGGGATCATGCACTGACCCTACTCTGATATCGGGTACTACCCGAGAGCCCTGGGTTACCACCTGGTTTGTTGGAGCGGCCTTGAAATCGTGGAGATGAACACTCCTCAGATCCGACTCCGATTTCTGATGGAGGCGGGCGCCCATGTGAGACTTACTGCAACCGGCTAAGGGTTCCAACAATTTCGCGAACCGCGCCTCGTGCTCGGCCAACCGAGCCCATGTCTCAGGTGAATGGCCACCGTCCTGGACAAATTTGCATAGCCGCTTACGCAAATCCATCAGTCGGCCTTCTCTGTTGAGCCCGAACTCTTGTGCTATGAGCACCAGTTCCTCCTTTCGGCGTTGGTGGATCCAACGCACACCCACACCCGGATTCTGGGACTCACCTGTTTCCACCATCGTATTTTTATTTTATTTTTATTTTTCCCTTGCTGTACTCGCCTTTCCGGCTTCGCGTCTTCTTGTTTTTTTTCTTCCTTTGTTTTACTTTTTTTTTCTTCGGTTTATTTCTCCCGTTTCTTGTCACCGACCTACGGGCCACTATACACCAAAATTTTGCTTATGATTTTTGGCCGTAGGCCCACTGTACAATCCAAAAAAAATATTTTGTTAGCAATTATTGGCCTTCGGCTCACTGTACATAAGCAAATATATTTCGAGAGAAATTATTGGCCTTCGGCCCAGTGTTCACCAATAAAAAAAATATTTTATTGGTATTTATTGGCCTTCTGCCCACTGTTGGCAACAACCGGTGTTTTACGGGTAACTACTGGCCTGTGGCCCATGGTTCACCATCAAACATATTTTCCGTTTTAACTATCGGCCGTCGGCCCACTGTTCACTAGCAAAACTTTGTCTGCACTTGCTTGGCTTCGGCACCCTGTATATCTTCCGCCTTTGGTCCACGTTTCGCACTGTACTTTTCGTTTGACCAACGCGTGCCTCCTTTTCGGGCAAATTCGCACTTCGCGAGACTACTGCCACGAACTGCGTAATAGACGACGGCGTCTCTGCCCTACGCGACGTCGGCAGCGATGCCGTACTGTTCTTATTACCCCTTCCCCTTTTCCTCTTCTTCCTTTGTCGATGCTGCTTCGCTATTTGGCGCGTGTCGCGTCAAAAAAAGAAACGCAACAATGCAGGGTATGGCGGGGTTTGTCCGACTAAAGGGTAATTTCTACTAATGCCCTATTTATTTATTTGCCTACAGCCTTACATTTGTTTGGGTACAGCAGTGGGTTTTTACGCCACGAGCATACCACGCCCTTTTCACGCCTCCAGCGTCCCTGCTCGGGCGCCACTTGTAAAGTAGTTTCCAACCGGGGTACAGATCTCAGTCCGATTGGGTCCATATTCACAAGAAATTTTTAGATATACTGGTGGTTAGTACTACTGGTTATGGGCTGCCGGGATTGTTGGCACGGCCAACGGAAGCTATCCTGTTGTTTAGCTACGGTTAATAATTGAGGAAGGGAAGATTAATAAAAACAGATGGGTTTGGTTTACCTTAGTATTTTATTCTTGTTATTTATACAAGCGTTAATTATTCTAGTTATTCTAACTACTTGCACTACCCTGCTGCACTGTCCTCAGGAGCCCTAGTGCTCCGCCTGTTCTCTTCTACTTACTCTTTCTTTTGTGCCAGACGCGCCTACTTACACGTCTGTCCTTATTCGCTTACGATCGCTGACTCCCGAGTCCTTCGTTCGGCGGGCACGCGTTAGCGTCGGTTGCACAACTTCACCACAGAGCTTTTAACTACAAATTATTTTATATTCTATGTTAGTGTATTGTTAGGGGTTTCGTTTTGTTTTGATTTAATTAATAAAAAACCGTACGTTTTGGTTTTCGCTTGCATTCGCAAGTCTCTCTTTATTTTATTTGTTTGATTGGTCTTAAGCAGCCAAGGTGCCGCTTTGAGTGTCTAATTCATTCTGCTTTCTTAACTTAAAAGCTGAGCGCTGGAAAGCAGCGACAGTTCAGCCGTTTTACATATTATATATAAAAGTACATATGTAAAGTATATATGTAAAGTATATATACTGTTGTCGGGCAGAGGATGTTATGCATGCACATATATATATTTGTACATAGCGGTCAAGCATGGGGGCCATGCTGACTCGGCTATTAAGCGATCGCCGCTATCCAGAGCGATCATATTTCGACCGCACCTGAAATGTGCAGAGGGCACTGACTTAGGCCGCGCGTTGACAAAGTTGTTGCATAACAACAAAGTGTTGTTGCTTTAGTTATGCTTAGGCAGACAATGTATTGCTGCCCAAGATATATGTAATAATTATTGATATACATATGTGTACATGCTACACATATGTTGCGGCATCAGTGAAACTTACCTCATGACGTCTTTTATCCCCGAAAAGAATGAAGTTGCGTTTTGAGGGGACGCGTGCCTCTTCAATGACGATTTGATTTTGAAAACCATTGAGCAGCTTTTCAGTGGACTCAATTGTGAGCGTTAACGACAGTTCGCTGTGGACGGTGGCCGACAGGATCGGCATTAAGCTCGTCTAGAGATTGAGCTGCTGTCGCGAAAGCGCATCAGCAACTAAATTTTCCTGCCTGGCTTATAAAACATTCGCGCATTTGTTTCCTCAATACGCGATTTCCACCTTTTGATTTTGGCATTTGGATTTGATTCGGAAACGGCAAAAGTTCACGGCTGGTGGTCTGTGAAAATGTTTATGTCTTTTACACCATATAGGTAGTGACGTAGCTTGCTAAGGGCCCAAACTATAGCTAATAACTCCCGTTCGTTCGTGGCGTAGTTCACCTCTGGAGTTCTCAATGTTCTGGAAATCATTGAGATGGGGCGACCCTCTTGTGAAAGCACTGCCCCTATTCCGTAGACTGAAGCGTCTGTCGTTAGATCAAACGGCTTCTTATAGTCAGGGTAACGGAGCAGGACATTTTCTGAGGACAAAATGTTGCGAAGCTTATGAAAAGCCTGACGCTGAAGATCAGAGAATTCTACTATAATGTTACGCGATCTATGTTTACTAACTGACCCATTCTCACCCTTTAGGACGTCAGAAATGGTCTTTGCTATTGAGGCAAAGTCCTTGATAAAACGCCTGTAGTAACTGGCCAAACCAAGAAATGATCTAACTTCGAAAACATTCTTTGGTTCTGGGTACTCTTTAATTGCTTTGACCTTTTCCGGGTCTGTTGTGGCTCCGTCGCTGGTTACCACAAAACCACGAAAACCCACGCTTTTCTAAAAAACACGATTTCTCCTTGGAGACTCTCATATTGCCTCATACAGGCTCTTCAAAACCCACTCCACATGTTTGACATGGGAATCTTCATCTTTCGAAAAGACAATGACATCGTCAACATAAACATAGCAGGATTTGCCAATCTGCTCACGCAGTATGTCGTCGACGGTTCCTTGGAAGATGCTGGCTGCATTCTTCAACCCGAAAGGAAGCCGACAAAATTCGTACTTTCCCGTCACGCTCTTCTAGCGTGATCTGGTGGTAGCCGGATTTCAAATCTAGTGTCGAAAAGTATTTGGCATTACCAAGATTCCCAAGGATCATTGGAATATTAGGCATGGGGTATCTGTCAGCAATGGTTTTCTCATTGAGTTTTCGAAAATCCATTACAAGACGCATGTTCTTGTTGCCGAACTCATCTGTGCCCATTTTGTCAACCACCCAAATGGGGTTGTTGTAGGGGGAAACAGATTTTTTTTATGATGCCGTTTTTTAAGAGGCTCTGAATTTCTTTGTTAACAAATTCTGCTGTTCCCATTGGATAGGGATACAATTGGACATAAACAGGTTGTTCGTCAGTGGTCCTGATAGTGGTCACAACTGACGTATTATATGGAAGTGCTTCTTCCGGATCTGTAAAGGCTTTGCGCCTGTTTTTTAACATTTTGAGAAATGTCTCCTTTATTGAATCAGGAGCGTCAGCGCAATCGAAATTTGTAAAATTAACGTCTGTGCACCTGTGAAATTCGATAGGTTCTGTTACTGAGCCACATTTGAGTTGGCCAGAGGAAAGACAAAGCAAAGCTTCCGCTTGTGTGAGTAGGTCGAGCCCTATAATTCCATCAAAGGTCGACAAGTCAGGGAGCAAAAAAAATGTGGCCTTTTGGCCGAACAAAGATTCGAGGCACTTGTGTGTAATGTTGGAGGTGCCGTGAATTGAGTGAGTAGAAAAAGATGAAATTACCGGGCGCACCCCTTTTAGACTTTCATGTGGTCTGATATAATTTTTGGAAGCGCCAGTGTCGATTAGAAATCTCATCTGAACCCCTGCTACTTTTCTACAAATGAAGGGTAGCAGGGAGCTACCCCTAAAAAATTGACAATGTCCGATTCATAGTCGCTACCATTGTCGTCAGCGATTTGCTGCTCTGCTCCTGCAGCAGCGTTAGCATATTCCCTTGGGTCTTGATCTGGCTCATGAGCCGTGTGATTGACCCTTTGCCTTCTCTGTCCAGTTGAGCGTCCAGAGGTGGCCGTTCTCTTATAGGCCTGTGGAGCGCTAGAGTTAACATAGGCTGGTGCCTGTGATGGCTGAAGGATTTTTGACGAGGATGGGTCGACATCCATTGGTTCCTGCGAGCCATTACCTTTGCTCCACTTACCACTCTGCTGTTCAGATTGGTTCTGTGGTCTTTGCTGCCTAGTGAAATGAGGATTCTTGGAGCCGCTGGCTTGCTGATCTCCCTGCTGCTGATTCCTATCTTGTTGACGGCCTTGTGGTCTTGGGGTCATTCTTCGTTCCCTATCTTCTTGGCCCTTAGCGAAACTTGCGTCAAAAGCGTACCTCTCATGGTTTGCCTCTACCTCTTGTGCTAGCGCAAGGGCCGCCGGTAAGTCCTTAGGCTTTGCAGCAAAGAGGACATCCGTCAGGCTACGCTTGAGGCCTGAGACAAACACACGCAACGCATCATCCCTAAACTTGGTGCAAAGTGTTTGTGCCATGTTTGGCTCATATGACATGTTAACCTTGTTAGTGATGAGGGTAAGCTTTTTCTCCACCTCATCGTAATACTGTAAAAGTGTTAAGGAGTGTGCTCATTTCCTGTTCTATAACATGAATGCCCCTCTTGTCTCTGTACGTAAAGTCGAGACGATTTATTATGGCATCAAAATTCATGACTGTGCCAAACAGACCTAAGACACCGTCAGCTGCCCCTCTAATCTTGCTCTTAATAA
>JAWNND010000854.1:0-161506 GCA_035043265.1 Drosophila testacea | reverse complement strand
ACAGTGGTTGATCTTGTATGGAAAAAGCGGCCAAAAATACTTCTAGTTGGAATATAGATCTGAAAATTTCTGTACTACTAAAAAGGCCCAATAACATAAAGAAAATTATAAAACAAAGGCAAAAACCATACGTTTAAACCCGAAAATATTATAAAATAACATTTTAAAACTTAAATTCAATTGCATACTTTCAGGGTAAGGAAATCCCTTATTAATAAATTATATTTTATTTTAATTTTATTATCTATATACAAAATAAAATAAAAATTGGATGTTCAAATATATAGTAGCATTTATAATACATTATACAAAATTAAATAAAACAATGCAAAAATATATATTATACAAAAAATTATTCTATCAAATCAAAAACACGTTTCGAAAGAATCGTTTTACATTTGTTAGGTAAATTTCGCTGCCCTGTTATGAAAGGATCGGAAGTTAATAACAACCGATTTATAAGGTCTTTATTCGTGGCTAAACGTGAGATTTTACGTGTATGATTGAGTCGGTATTTCTTAACGTCCTTGTTCCTTGACTCCGCAGCTTCTTCTGAGAGCTCCCCAATTGAAACTAATGCATATTGAATAACATCTGGGGCATGAATTAATATTTTATGAACTGAGGAATGCAAATAATACCAGGAATACCTTGATGTTAGTTCTTTTGCAGTATCTAGCGCTAATTCTCGAAATTTTTCTATAATGATCTTATATCCAGAGGACAAGGCTTGTAGTAATGTTGCACAGCTTTCAATTAAATGTTGTTCTATGCCAGTTATTTCTGCGGATAAATGAGTTATTGAAAAATTTTCTTGCAGTGTTGCATCATTTGTATTTCCACTACCACCTGTTTTTGGATAATCGACAATAAGACCCATTTTTTCACGAATTTCGGACTGAATATTTTTTTTCCATCTCTGAAATAGTTCTTTATTTTCTTCGCCTCTTATTTGCCATTGTCTGATTTCAAGTTTATATGAAACGTGAAGAAAATATTCAAAGAAACAAATATAGGCATGCAATGGAGACAATCCAAATTCGTAACGATCTGCTTTGACTTCTTTTTGTAGGCATTGGTCAAAGTCGTTCATTTCCGTAGGCTTGGCTTGACATATGTAGCACTTCGAAGATGATGTTTCACTTAAGGCATTGTACTCTTTGCCATCCACCATAGTGAGTTGGAGTACATGTTCGAAATAGATTTTCTGGTTGCTAGCTGTGTTAAATTCAGTGGGAGTCAATTGTTGAATTTTGTTTATAAAATATAGTTCTTCATTTTTAATTAAATTTACTGATTCCTTTTGAAATTGAATTTGAATCGGGCGGCAATAACGGGTAGACGATGGTCGTGGGTTTTTCAAATAATTTTCCGTTCGTTATCATTATCAGATTTTACGATTAGTTGAAGAGGAACATATGATGTCATAAATAAGCAACTGTCTTCCAAATTATTATTTTCAAATTTTTGCTTATATTGGCTGTGTCCAGAACTGCCATCGAAGCCCCATTTCCCTATTAATGTGGAGTAATTAGAGGACTTATCGAGTTTATCTGTTACATCGCTTTGTAACTTTACAATGCGCGTCGCAGTGTGGTCCAATAAGCTTTGTAACGAAACTTCAACCTCAGATTCTGTAACGCTTATTAGCACAGGATAGCTTTTATGTTTTTCCTTTAAAATATTATTATAGCAGGGAATAAGGTTAGCATCAACTTAACTGTTAACGAAGCTTCTGATGAGTTCATATTGATGTTTTGTTAAATTTGCTTCAGTTATTAGAGGTACTACTTCACATTCCTTTGCTGGCAAAATCGAAGAATTCGGTTGGCTGCAAGCCCAGCGTAAGTCATCCGCAGCTGACTCATCGAGTTCTGCTAATTCTGCTATTCGTCGCCGCATCGTTCTTTCTGAGCACTCTGCTAGACTTAATTTTGGACGTCCTCGATCAGATGATTTACTGGATTGTATTAAAAATATATTTTCAAGTTGTATTAACCAGTCCGAATTTAGTTGAATAACTTTTGCTTTTATGCTATGGCATTTATTCCATATTTCAGCAAATTTTTTGAATAAATAATCAAGTACTTTCTTAGAAAGGTTTTCAATAATTTCGTAACCATCAGATTGAAATATATGATTTATTTATTTATTTATTTATTTAATGTCGACTATGTGCAATCGAAAGGTAAGTTTTTAGTTACATTATAGATAAAAAATATTAAAAGTTAAATAAAAATAAATAGAAAAAAAAAATGGGCAAGTTCAAATTTAGGATCAATTACTCAGACCCAACATTCGTTGCGGGGATTGGGGAAAACCCAATCAGGTCTGATATGATGTTAGCGTTGGTTATTATGAGTTAGAGAGAATAAGATAAATTTTTTAATAGTAAAAATTGAGGCATCTGCATTGAAGACATTGTAAAGTCTATAATCCGTACAGAGCACTCGAAAGGGTTCATGCAGGGAATAGTTATTAGTACAAAGATTAAGGGATAGTGGTACATAATTACGGGTAGACCTGGCAGGAACTGAGAAATTTATTTGACTCAATAAATAAGAAGAATCAATTTCGCCAGCAACTAATTTAACAATAAACATGACGCCAAGCATAATACGACGGTTAGTTAAAGTGGGTAGATTAATTAAAAGAAGTCTACTAGTATACGGGGGTAAATAAAAGCCTGAAACCCAGTTAAAACCACGTAAAGCAAATAATAGAAATTTCTTTTGGACTGATTCAATACGATCCTGGTGGTTAGAGTATTGTGGAGACCAAACACACGAACCATATTCTAGAATCGGACGAACAAGAGATACATACAGTAATTTTGTCGTATAAGGGTCATCAAATTCGTTTGCCCATTGTTTGATGAACCCTAGAACTTGAGTCGCCCTACTGACCGTTAAAGCAACATGTGTATCAAACTTCAGTCTATGGTCGAGGAGAATACCAAGATCATTTACTTCATCTACTCTAGTAAGGGGTACCAAATCAAGAGTATAATTGATGATGTGATGCAGGTGTCTATAGAAAGACATAACCTTGCATTTAGGACAGTTAAGATTCAGTAAATTAAATTTGCACCATTTATAAAAGCGTGCCAGATCTGCTTGCAGTAAATCAGAGCAGGAACTGTCCGTAGGTCATCATATATTTTTCTAGCTTTATCAGCAAATGAACCTACTACTGAGCACCACATCTTAAAAATATTTAAGCGTGACAGTTTGCACTGATATGAATTGCCTATATACATATTAAAAAAAAGTTTAATCAAATTAAAAAATTCAATTTAAAAATTCACAATTGAGATTTCAAAGCACAAACGAATACGACGAACACAACAAAGCACAAAATATGCAAGTAAACAAAAAAACACAAATTATGTACGAACACAAAACAGCGAACAAGTCAGAAAGTTGCAACAAGTTGCAGCTCAAATTTAAAACATAGACTAAGAAAACATGTACTAGTATTAATAAATAAGTTTCATTAAAGGGTAAGACAGGTATCACAAATTTTTCTTTCTCTGAAATACTAACTTTAAAAAAATAACACAACACATAATGACATAAAAAATACTCAGTTTTATAGTACATACCTTTATTTTCAATATTCATTTTAATTGACAATGATTAGACACGATTGAATATTAAAATTTAATTTTTTTGTGAAAGCTAACTTTCAAGCTGCGTTCACTGCAACGTCCACGTGTTTTTTTTGCCTCTCTTCTCTCGCAATTCGTAGCGCGTACGAATGAGAGAGACCAAAAATTAAATTACAGTTAGTTTTACTGCTATGTTAAGCAGTACTTTTTCGACAAAGAGTGACCAACTTCAAACTTTTGTGTTTTTTTTATTTTTGGCCTATGAAATCAACCACTGTGTTATGGCAGTGGTGCTTGATGCGCTTTCTAATCAGAATACCACTACCACCATGTGCATTACCATCGGGATGTTTGTTCAATAGAAAAAGTACTTTCGTAGATTAAAGTTATACTTGTTTGTAAGGTGTGTTTCTAAAAGTAGCATAACGTACGTTGTGAATCGCCATAAGCATTTAGATATAAGTATGTACGTAGCCATCGATTATTTTGATTGTTGTGATACCAGCATTTGTATCAAAAGATGTTGGTTTTGCATTAAATCTTGCATGGTTGTCCACATAAATGCCATGAACTTCATAAGGCTTTGCTGCAGGACTTCAGTCGAAAAGAGATTAATTTGGATGGGGTAAACGGTATGTTTTGGGGACGAGCAGTGGTCACTCGCTGATGGAGTCGACTTTTTATCCCCTTATATTTTGGACATCCTTTGCAATTAGCTGTGTGAATTCCCACACAGTTGCTGCACTTTTTTGTGGTGGGGTCGTCTGTCTCCACTGGGCAGTGTGCGGAGTCGTGAAACTCTCCGCAAACTACACACACCGAACGCAGTGTACAGTACTTTCTTGTATGGCCATGTTCTTGACAATTCATGTATGGTACCGGTCCCTTGCGTTTATGTGGCTCTTCTACTGTGATTCTACGGTGCAATAAGAACTGAAGTTTGTATATTGGGTGCACTTCGTTGTTCTTTATCGACTTATTTTCAGGTTCAAGTTTTACCTTGAATAGCGGCTGCGGTCTCTTATCTCTATTTAGAATGTTAAAAACTGTCTTAGCGCTTAATCCTTTAAATTGTAGCGCCTTAGTTATTCGGTCAGGTGTAACGTCAGGGTCAATGCCCTTCAGTACAACTTGCAGTCCCTTGCTGCTTTTTAGTTGGTACGTATAGAAGTTCTTTTTACTGTCGTTTAGAAACTTCGACAATATTCTATAATTATCTTCGGACTTCATTTGCACTTTTGTTTCATGAATGTTCCCTTTACAAGCGGGATTTTATGAAAACTGTCCTCCCCAATAAGCCCTATAATTTTGTTTACGAGAGCATTGGAACTTTTCTTTCGGATATATATAGGGGGTAGCTTTGACTTTCTTCTATCACCTTCGCCAGCTTCAGAAGGCAGATCGTCAGAGTTGACTGCCAGAATTTTAAACTTGTTATTGCAAATTTGGATTGTGCTTGTTATTGGAGTGGTGTGTGTCAAAATTAATGCGACCACCGGTGTTGGAGTGCTGCACTGCGAGCTCCATGAACTGGAGGTTACATTGGGGAGAGTCGGAGAGCAAGAGCGTGGTCTCGTTAGCGGACAAGACAGCTGAATTACGCTGCAATCCGGTATCAGAAATATACAAGTTGAACCCATTTCTCTAGTCGACAGAGCTGCTTCGCTCTTTTTTTCTTGAACATTGCTCATTTTTCACGATTTGTGCGTGGCACTTTTTATGTTTTTATTAATTTTTCACTTGTGTTATTAATAACAACTTATGTTAGAGTTATGTACAGCGTCTTAGCGCTACAAATACACTTTAATGGTTTTTGTTATTTTTTTGTACGGTCACTATGTCCACTGTTGTGGCGCTTTCCGGAGCGCCTAAAATAACACCGTTCACCACGAAGTTTCGATTGATGAGGTGCATAAATGATAATAAAAAAGAAGTGCATATTAATAACTGTAAAAATGCCTAATAATTTGTCTATTATCATTTGTCATTTCTTTCTGCTAATAGGAAAACAACCAGACCTCGAAGTTTACAGTTAAAAGCTAGTTCGTCTACGATCATTAAAAATAGATTGAAAAAATCGGACAAGAGTTACAAAAGTTTTGGATACAATATTTGTCAAAACTTTAATTTATTAAACTCCATATGTTTTTGCAATGCAGAGTATGAAGACCAGTTGTATGTTTTTATTTATATATTTAATGTTGACTATGTGCAATCGACAGAGAATTGGCTAAGTGTAAGTTACATTATAAATTATAATTATTAAGAACTTAAAATGCTTTAAAGTAAAAAAAATGCACTAAGCTACAGTGGAGCAAGCTCGACAGTAGGAGACCCAGTACTTTTTGAGTGCAAAGCGTTCACTAGATTGCTTTTCAATGTTGCGTACCATTCAATAGATGGCGCCACTTCATAAACATAGAGGTCGCTGGCGTCTCTTCTTCTTCCTTTTGCCCGTAACATTGTTAGTTGAATTACTTTCGCGTTTATCATCCGATTTGAATGAAATTTGGTGGACTGGTTTGGACTATAGTGTTTATTATATGTACCAAAAATAAAGGCGCAAGCACTAAAGGGGCTCTTGTAATTCGACTTCAAAGTTTTGTATTTCAATTTCCGGGGGCGGAGGTGGGCGTGGCAAAAATCTAAAACAAACTTGATCAATGCAAGATATAGATAAACCTACATGCCAAATTTGGTGTCTCTAGCTCTTATAGTCTCTGAGATCTAGGAACTCAAAAAAGGGACAGACAGACTGACGGACAGACGGACAGACAGACAGACGGACATGGCTATATCGACTCGGCTGTTGATGCTGATCAATAATATATAATTTATGGGGTCTGCCACGCCTCCTTCTGCCTGTTACGCACATTTTTTTGCACAAACTTAATAGACCCATTTGTACTTTTTTAAAGTACTGGGTCTAAAAAGAAAAATTATAATATATGTTTTATGGGCAGTTCAAAATTAGGACCAATTAGTCAGACCCAACATTTGTTGCGAGGATTGGGAAAATTGGGGATATCATGTTAGTGGTAGTTATTATGAGTTATGATTTAGACAGAATAAGATAGATTTCTTAATAGTACAAGTTGAGGCCCCTGCATTGAAGACATAGTAAAGTCTATTATAATAAAGAGCATGCGAAAGGGTTCATGCAGTACAAAGATTAAGGGATAGTGGTATAAAATTACGGGTATGTCTGGCAGGAACTGAGAAATTAATTTGACTCAATAAATATGAGTAATCAATTTTACCAGTTACTAATTTAATTATAAACAGGACGCCAAGTATAATACGACGGTTAGTTAAAGTGGGTAGGTTAAATAAAATAAATATACTAGAATACGGAGGTAAATAAAAGCCTTTAAGCCATTTTAAACATCGTAAAACAAATAATAAAAAATTTTTTTAAGCAGATTCAATACGATCCTGGTGGTTAGAGTATTGTGGAGACCAAACACACGAACCATATTCCAGAATTGGACGAACAAGAGATACATAAAGTAATTTTGTTTTCGTATAAGGGTCATCAAATTCCTTTGCCCATCGCTTGATGAACTTAAGAACTTAAGTCGCCCTACTGACTGTTAAAGCAACATGTGTTGCAAACTTTAGCATACATTATAGTGTTAGACTGTAGAATAATAGAAGAAAGATCGTTAATACAGAGGTTAAAAAGCAGAGGGCCAAGATGACTAACCTGAGGAACACCAGACGTTACCAAGACGGGCCTCGAAGTAGCCGACTTGAAGACAACGTTTTGAGTTCTGTTAATAAGGTAATCGGATAACCATATAAGAAGATTATACCGAAATCCAATTAAGCTCAATTACTAAAGTAAAAGACATTGGTCAACAGAGGCAAATGCTATACTGAATTCGGTATAAACAACGTCAGTCTGCATTTTATTTTTAAAAACCCTTGATCAGAAAAACAGAAAATTCGAGCAAGTTTGTGGTTGTAGATCTATGTTTCACAAAACCATGTTGGTGGGGTGAAACAATAGAATACCAAAAATGCTTAGTATGAAATTCATTGCTGTTGAGACTTTCAAAGTATATTTGCAGTATATGGCACTTGTACTCGCTTTTGCTGCTATAATCCAATGGCTGCGAAAGCTTTAAAACAGCGAGCAGCGAAAAGGTAAATTCTCTATATTATATAAAGTACTAATATTTTAAGTCCAATTGCAGGGAAAAATTTAATTTACATTTCCCGCTTTCTCATTAGAAATGGCAGAAATGTCACTCCACAGTTCTCCCCGACTTTTCAGCGATCGTAGCGAGCCGGGGGTTGGCGAGCGAAGCGAGCAGGGCGCAAACAAATATTTTTCTTGTTTTTATTAACTGCTTACATTTTTACTTGATCCATATTTTATAATCCCTTTTATACCATTTTGTTTAATAAAAGCTATGTCCAAAACGATTTCACTTCGAAGTCTTTAAATGGTGATTGAAAACGCTTGATATTGCAACATAATTTTTGTTATACCATACTAATGCATTTTTTATGTAACCATAGGCAAGACAGCAACAATGACCAAGTTCATGATTACAGTCGCCAGTGAATGCCAAGGAAGCATACAAAGTGTGTTGTATGAAGAAATAAATCAAGATGGCTGATATTCTTCCCTATTCCTTCTAAGTCCAAAGCGCCAATGGAGTATAATTTAGTATTATTTGTTATATATTTAATATTTTGGTTGTTTTCAAGATTTACTTAATAAGGAAAATAAACATAGTTAACCAAGATATTGTAACTGGTTTAATTTTGTTTGATGTTTTTATACACTGTGGGTTTATCTTAGGTTTGTCCAATGTTCAGAAAATTAAACTTTAACAAAGATAATTTTAATTAACTAGTAGGCGTTTTAGAAAATACTTTGAAAAAACTATAGGTATTGCAATATTACAGGAAAAGAAAAAAACTAACAAAATTGTAAAAATTTATAAATATTTTAAGATTTTTGTATGAGAATGACCGGCTCTTTTGTATTTAGCATTTGTTGGCTTTAAGCACTATACATTAGATGGTGAGACGCTTAGCAGTTTGAAAAAGAAGTTATTAAAAATCTGATTTCAGAAGACAAAACTAATAATTTTAGTGGGTTGTTTAGTTGGCTGCTCTACCAAAATAATGCATAATGTTCAACAACAAGTTGCAAAGGACTAAGTACATTTGACTAAAACAGCACACAGTGCACAGTGGGGTAACATATTTTAAATTAATGAAAGACTTTTTTAAATTATTCTATAACACTAATTTACAAAATCGAAAATTTGTTTTTCAAAGTGAATCAAAGTATGATTTTCATATGGAATTTGGCCCACTAAATACGAAAATGGCACTTAACATTTTTTTTATGGTAGCGTTTTTGAAATACTATTTTTTTTTCTTTTTCGAATTTTTGTAGTTGCTTCAACATTTTTAGACCCTGTACTTTAAAAAACTACAAAAGGGTCAATTACGTTTGTCCAAAAAAATATATATGTGCTTAACAGGCAGAAGGAGGCGTGGCAGACCCCATAAAGTATTTATATTCTTGATCAGCATCAACAGCCGAGTCGATATAGTCATGTCCGTCTGTCTGTCTGTCCCTTTTTGTGTCGCCTAGATCTCAGAGACCATAAGAGCTAGAGACACTAAATTTGGCATGTAGGTTCATCTATATCTCCCATTGATCAAGTTTGTTTTAGATTTTCGCCACGCCCCCCTCCAATTTCTAAGTCGAATTACAAGAGCACCTTTAATGCTAGCGATTTTTCGTACATATAATATACACTATAGTCCAAACCTGTTCTGCAAATTTCATTCCAATCAGATGATAAACGCGGACGTAATTCAACTAACAATGTTACGGGCAAAAGGAAGAAGAAGAGACGCTAGTGACCTCTGTGGTTATCAACTTATCTTTGTAGTAGCGCCATCTATTGAATGGTATGCAACATTGAAGAACAGGCTTGCCATACTGTAGCTTACTGCATTTTTGAATTTATATAAATAGTCAATGATACTGTCAGTTTCCACATAATCATTGTTTCCTTTGTCATAGGATTTCAATGTTCCGACTAACTTCAAGAACTTTTGGGGTAGTTTGTTGTTGCGGCACGCAGATCTCTAATTTTTCAATAACTAATTTGTAATAACTGCAGAACACTCGTGTGTTGTCGGTCTCGTCCTTTCGCAGCCAGGTTTGGAATTCTTTGCTGTTTAGCCATACATCCCGGCATTTTTGTTTGTACTCTTTCGTCATTGTATATTTAATTGTAGAATCATATGCACATGTAAATGGCAATTGGCGTTGGGAAAACGTACCACTAGTGATGGAAATTTGCAAATCCAATGGAGCTGGAAATCGTACTATGTGCATAAGAGTGATGCTAGGTTTACTTTTCCACCACAGCGTGCCAGGGTGTTTTGTGGCAGCTGTGCCTGTTTGTGGCCTGTGCCAGAGTGTTCACATTAGCCGGCACATAAATTGTGCTCCACAGAGCTGTGCCAGTGACATTTGTCAGCACTCCAGCTATTTGTCATCACTCCAGCCATTTGGCAGCACACCAGACTTTTTGTCAGCACTCCAGCCATTTTTCATTTGCCATTTCTCAGAACTCCAGCACATTGTCAGCTTGCCATCCATTTGCCAGCACACTAGCTTTTTGTCAGCACTCCAGCACTTTGTCAGCACTCCAGCCATTTGTCAGCACTTTAGCTATTTGTCAGCACCCCACTGTCATTTTCGCGCAGCGCCACAAGGCGGCACAGATTGTGCAAATGTTCACTGCACTGGAACTTATAACAAGATCGTGAACATAGAGAAAGTTCAAAAAAAAAAATCAAAACAAACTTTTGGAGCGTTTATTTAAGGTGCAATTAAATTATAAGAAAAAAATATAAAAGCACTTAAAACGAACTTTTTAATGCCCGTGCTACCATTCATTGACATTCCGAATCTATCCACAACCAAATTGAAGACGTAGGAGTCTATCCCTCTGGAAATTGAAAAACGAAAACTACAGATATTCGAAATCATTCTAATTAAGGGGCCGACCCAAATAACTAGCTATGTATTTAAAATATATTCGGATCCGTGCGCACATGATTCTAAAATTTGTGTGGAGTATTTCACGGCTTTCCAGTCAAATTTGTCCACCAATAAGGGTGCTTGCCTCGTCTATATCATCATTAAGATGCCATAGCCCAATACAAGCTATCGCCGCTTATGCAATCTCCAAGAAACATATATGTTTTTAGACCCAGTACTTTAAAAATGTACAAATGGGTCTATTAAGTTTGTAAAAAAAAAATGTGCGTAACAGGCAGAAGGAGGCGTGGCAGACCCCATAAAGTATATATATTCTTGATCAGCATCAACAGCCGAGTCGATATAGCCATGTCCGTCTGTCTGTCCCTTTTTGTGTCGCCTAGATCTCAGAGACCATAAGAGCTACAGACAACAAAATTGGCATGTAGGTACATCTATATCTCCCATTGATCAAGTTTGTTTTAGACGCCCCTCTCCGCCCCCGGAAATTGAAATACAAAATTTCGAATTGCAGGAGCACCAATAATGCTAGCGCCTTGTTTTTAACTATGATAAACACTATGGTCCAAATCTGTCCTGCAAATTTCATTCAAATCGGATATTAAGACCGGAAGTTATTGAATTAACAATGTTACGGGCAAAAGGAAAAGGAAGACACGCTAGCGACTTCTATGTATTCCTAATGGCGCCATCTATTGAATGGTACGCAACATTGAAGAACAATCTATAGTGAACGCTTTTCACTCAAAGAGTACTGGGTCTCCTACTGTCGAGCTTGCTCCACTGTAGCTTAGTGCATTTTTTTAATAATAATATTTAATGTATATTAAAAACTATAAGACTAAATTACAAAAACAGGAAACGGCCAATTGACACTGCCGTTCACATTGCTGTGCCAGCTAATTTCTGTGGCACAGCATTTAGTGTTCACATTGAGCTGCGCCCCTGTTGCACTGTGATGTGGCAGCCTATGGCGCAATGCAAGCCTATCAGAAGTGTTTATGTAAATTTCGATAAATCATCGATATTAATGGTACTTACTTATGTTAGCCCTGGAAATTTAACATTTTTAATTCGTTTTGTAAAAAAGCGGGAAAAGGCACAATATATTTTAAAATAGCAAGAGTTCCCGCTGCTTTCATATTTTTCCCGCAATTTGGCTTTGAAAAAAGCCAGATTTGACAGGAATAAAATCTGAATTGGCAACACTGATTCTTTCCTACCGATTTGGCCAAAAAAGAACTCAAATTAAAGGTAAGGAAATCCTCTACAACTTTTATTCATATATTATTAAAATCGGTTCAGTAGTTTCGATGCTATCACTTTAAAAAGTTTGAAAATTCGGTGTTTTTGTGATTTTATAAGCTCGAAAGCTTCTTTATCGTCCTGGAAAAATTAATAATCGAAAAATCTTTAATTTGAGTGCTTGTTTGGCAAAATCGTTTAATTAGAAATGGAAAAAAAATTCAACAATGATAAAGCAACTTTTTTTTGAATTGGATCTTTTTTTTCTTATGCTTGGCTTCAGAAAATATAATTTTGAACATTACTCAGAAACACAATTTGTATCTGGGTATTTTCGTTTATAGCACTGAAAATTATCGATACATCGGCTTGGCTAGCTTTATACGAAACATCTCGAGCCTTATTTGCGAAAATAACGTAAGCGCCAAAAACCAACTTTTCAGGAGAGGGCTTTTTCTGCTTATATGTGCATAGGCTTGCATACAAATTGGCTTAATAAGCAGTTAATTTTCTGCAGATCTATAAGGATTTAAGCTATGATATTTTAACAGATGATGTGTTTTGTAAAGTTGAAACATTTTGTATTAAAAAGTCAATTTCGGAAAAATTACACTTACTAAACGTAAGTATATTTTCGCAAATAAGGCTCGATATTGTCCCTCCCACATAGCTCTGCTGCGGCAGACCGTTCAATTTTTGCAATTAGTTTAACAAATACAAAATTAAGGAATACGCTTGAATTTGGTCAGTAAAAGACTTTAAAAAATGATCTCAACTTTAAGAATATTGAGTGTTTACTATTTTGTTTTGTTCTTTATCAGTGAATTTGGCTCTTTTTTTTTTTTTTTTTTTTTTTTTTGGCTCAATCTGATTTTTTTAAGTTGCAACCGTGCCTACAGAAGACATTAGTATATGTCAGGGTGAACCGAAGTCGAACATTTTTTACAACGTCACATTTTGTGAAGCATTGTGAATAAAGCGCCGCAGGGAAATTTTTTTTTTTTTTTTAAATCGCGCGAAAATTTTACCTACTGCACTTCTTGTCATATACTTATGTCTCCCACAAGGAAAAGAAATAACAATAACAACAACAACTGTAAATTTATTCGATTACAATATATATTTGAGCAAAATAAATAAAAAAAATGCAGTACGCTACAGTGGAGCAAGCTCGACAGTAGGAGACCCAGTACTTTTTGAGTGAAAAGCGTTCACTATAGATTGTTCTTCAATGTTGCTTACCATTCAATAGATGGCGCCACTAGGATGATAAGTTAATAAACACAGAGGTCGCTAGCGTGTCTTCTTCCTTCTGCCCATAATATTGTTAGCTGAATAGCTTCCGCTCTTAATATCAGATTTTAATGAAATTTGCAGGACAGGTTTGGACTATAGTGTTTATTATATGTACCTAAAATCAAGGCGCTAGCATTAAAGGTGCTCTTGTAATTCGACTTCGGAATCTTGTATTTCAATTTCCGTGGGTGGAGGGGGCGTGGCAAAAATCTAAAACAAACTTTATCAATGGAAGATATAGATGAACCTACATGCCAAATTTGGCGGCTCTAGCTCTGATAGTCTCTGAGATATAGGTGTTCAAAAAAGGGACAGACGGACATGGCTATCTCGACTCGGCTGTTGATGATGATCAAGAATTTATATACTTTATGGGGTCTGCCACGCCTCCTTCTGCCTGTTACGCACATTTTTATTTTTGCACAAACTTAATAGACCCATTTGTACATTTTTAAAGTGCTGGGTCTAAAAAGTGAGTATTTGCAAGCAGCGCCCCAATGGGTGGTCGGACCTCGCCAGCGGCATTTAATTCAAATTTAAAAGTTTAAAAAGAGTTGTTTTTGATTTACCACATTGTACATTTATTAGATTTTTATCGATTTTCTTAAAGCTCTCCGATTAGCTTATCGTCAGCTGTGAGCTGTCAAACTCAGCATATGCTTCAGCACATTGAGTAAGTACCATAAAGAGATGAATTGACTGGTTAACAGAATTGGCTTGCGGCTGTGCCGCGCCAAGAGGGATTTAACATTTCCAAGTTAATGAAATTCTGTTAACAGAGATCAGATGTAATCTTTGCGTTTTTGTTGTGATTTGTGCTTTGCTTGGTGTGTACTCTGTGCACTCAGTGACAGCGTCTGGCGGATGACGAAAAATGCGCCGTTGCCACATTTCGTATGTCTATTTTGTCCATTTCAAAGTTGATTCGCGAGATTACCCTCAGCCTGCGCTTACCCTACGCTGATTACTTGTTTTGCGGAAATAAAATGAAATGACATAATATTAAGTAAATGTGGGCCATATTTAATTTAATCAATTTTTATCAATATTGTTTTTAAATAAAATAATACTACATTTAATTATTTATTTTACATATATTTGATTGATACTTATAATACAAATATAATGTATAATTATAAATGACTGCATTAGTCACTAAGTTATATATGATAATTTTAAGTTCTTGAAGTAAAAAGTTAGTTGTTACTATTATTATGTTGGGGGAAATTTTACTGCGACCTATTAGATCTATTGTACCGAGTTTATAATTCTCCCATCAACCCTTTTTCTTGAATGAATTCAAGAATTTTTGTTGGGTTGACGACAACTCTATTTTCTGGCTGAATGATATAGTTGCTTAGTATCCTACATCTTCTCCAGGATAATGCGGTGCAGATCGCTACTATATGTTCCGAGGGTTCTCCTTGGTATCGCAGTAGCGGCAGGCTCCGCTACTTACTATTACTAGTTTATATAGGTGACCTCTCAGTCTACAGTGTCCTGTCAAAAGACCGGTCAGTATTCTGAGTCTGTTCTTTCCCATAGGTATGATTAGCTTAAATCGTTTTAGATTATAGCTACCTAAGAGACCCTTGGCCAGTCGTAAACCTGGAGTGCTGACCCAGCCTAACTGGTGCAAATGCCGTTCTTCATCTCTAAGAGATTCCCGTATTGTGTCGTTACCTATGCCACAAAGCGGTTCAGGTCCTGTAAGAGACTCCTCTGCCCCTTTACGTGCTAGCTTGTCTGCTGCTTCATTTCCCGCTATATCCTTATGCCCTGGGATCCATCTCAGAGTAAGCCTATTATTTGATCTCAGTTGATCTAGCTTTGTACGGACTTCCCGGACTACCTTTGATGTTAGTTTCGTGTTGCTGATTTCCTTCAGTGCCGCTTGACTATGAGATAGGATGGCGATATCTCTATTCCGATAGCTACGTGTTAAGTTGAAGTCTGCACACCGACCTATTGCACATACTTCAGCTTGAAAGATGCTGGTGTATGTTCCTAGGAATTCATGGTGGGATATCCGAGGACCTATAACTCTGAGGCCTGTGCCGTGAAATGTTAGAGAACCATCGGTATACCACTTAATGGTCTGAGGATTCAAGGGATGGACCTCTTCGAGAGTAGTCCATTCCTTTTTACTGCTCAGGTTCACCTGAAAATTCCGCTCGAATTTATATTCGGCTGCCATTTCGTCCCTTGATAGTATTGATAGAGGGCCGTGCCCGTAGGCCTACCCGCTCTACACGCGTGCTGCGTTAGTTGCAGCGGTGCTAGCTTCTTATATTGTGGTCCACCAGCTTTTCTAGCGTTTTTAGCAAAAACGACGTTAAGCTGATGGATCTAAAGGATTTGGGTTTAGTGATATCTTTCTTCCCAGTCCATACTCCATGCTCTTGGGATATGTCCTAATGCCAGGCTGCTGATCATAACTTTCCTAAGAATGGACAGAATTTGCCCTGCCCTTCTTGTAAAAAGATGGGTGATATGCCGTCCAAGCCCGGTGACTTATAGGGCTGGAAAGTTCCAATTGCCATTTTTAGTCTGTCCAGTGTCGACTTGGCAATTGCCCAGTCCTCGCGTACTGGACTCGATCTTCTACTACTCTGTCTGCATCTTCTCGTAATGGGATACTTCCTGGGAAGTGGGTTTCGAAAAGCAGTTTTAGTTTATTCATATTGATACTTGTGAAAATATTGTCCCCCCGTTTGAGAGCCAGATGTAGCCGGGCACTCTCTGTCGTGTGCTCTATGCTTTCGCAGAAATCTTCCGCTTGGCCTTTCTGATCTCCTTGTTATATGAAGTCAACCTCTCGCGGAACTGCTCCCATAACCCGTGTCTTTTTGCTCTGTTGAAGAGTCGACCAGTGGCGATTCGTAGCCTCTCTAGGCTGTCGGACCACCAAGGAGCACCTTTTGCTTTGCACGTTTTCCCTAGGGCGCAGCTTGCCTCGTAAGCATTAATTATACCATTGTTCAACGAGTCTACAACTTTTTCTAACTTTAAGGAATGTCTGGGTATACCAGATGTTATCCCACTTAGATTACTTTCTAGATTCGTTGAATACATTTCCCAGTTTGTTTTCCTGGGATTTTCGCGACGGCTTGCTACAGTCTACATTTATCTCATGCCTGAACAGAATAGTCCTGTGGTCAGACATGGATTCTTCTGGCGACACGTGCCAGTTCATACAGTGCGGTTTAAGGGACCGACTGAGTAGGTTGATGTCTAGGACTTCGTCCCTCACTCTTGTTACAAATGTCGGAGTAGTTCTGACATTGCCAATTTCTAAGTTAGAGTTTAATTTAAATTCTAAAAGGCACTCACCCCTTTGAATCATATTGCTACTTCCCCATACCTCATGGTGTGCGTTAGCGTCGCATCCTATGAGGAGGGGTAGTTTCTCTCTTCGCATGGCCCATCCCCTGCGAGGTAAGCCGATGCGACCACCGGCTCCGGCGACTGAGGCCTGGATGCGTTCGAGTCGCTGCAAAGCGTTTTTCCGCCTCGTCCACGCTGACATTTAAAAGCTCTTCCTCGAGCTCCTGTGATGACATGGCCGCTACTACCTCCATCTCCGCCGCCACCGTAGGATCCATCGTCGCATCGAGTAGATCATCATCCTCGGTCAGACCTTCTGGAGCCTTAGATGGACCTGCAACATGCGTCACGGGCACATTGGTGGGTGGGGGAGATTTCGGTGCTGGGGCGGTTGCCCGCTTCTCCTGTGTTGCTTTCGCCTTCTTAAGCAAACTCACGGTAATAGTCCCGTAGCGGAAGTAGAGTTGATGCCCCTTAGCAACAATCTCCTCTAGCAATCTCATCAATACCGATGACTAGGAGTGCTCCACCTCCTTCATTTCTTCTCGACACAACTCTCCATGCCTCCGTCACCATCTTATTCGGGTTACTCAGCATAACCAGCAAGTTATCGGTTGCCCGATCTGCGCTTCTTAGACAGAAGACTGTTATTGTATGGGGCGACGGAATATTGTATCCCAACCTAATGTCCAGGGGCACGCCCTTCCAAGAGCCCAGTCTTGGCGCTACGGTCGTCAGCCAGTCCGCTGTGTCCTCATCCACACAGTCGACCACCAGCTGATCTACTCGGAAGTGGATGCCAGCGAAGCCGACCGCAGTGCCCCATCCTGTCACGGATATCTCACCCATGATGAATTCCTCAAGCACGGATAAATCCTTGTGACTGAGGATAACCTGAGGATATTCCGCAGGTTTGCGATCGTAGCATATGATGCACGAGGTTCGGGGGGTGGCTGAGGTTGAGGGCTCCAAGCTCGAGGTGCTTGTCCAGTCCAGTGTCTCCTCGAGGGCCGGCGGCACTGCTGGTGTTGCCTTCTCTAAGGCCTCCATGGGGGCAGGCCTTGGCTAAGGTACCTCAGGTGCCACTGGACCCTTGAGCCGCACAAGTTGCGACTGTTGGGGTCATCCGACCCACCTGACTGTCCCCTCGGTGGCAGTAGGTCATCCTTCTTCCTCTGACGCTGCTGCCCCTCTCGCCTATCAGCTGTTTGCTTCGGGCGCATCGGTCGGGATGGTCCGGCCGTGCTCCCATGCGAACTTGATGGGGAGCTGCTTTGACGCGGGTAGGGCCGCGTCTGTAGTCGACCACGTGTGTGGCCTTGCTGTGATCTTGGAGCACTTCTGCCTGCTGCATAACTTTGTGGTGGATTGTCTACCATAATGGGCCGTTCCCTGTCAAAGAAACGGTCTTCAAACTTTCTTGCGATACTCGCCGCTGAGAGATCCTGCGGAATTTTTAACATTTTGTTGTTGTGCTTCATACTTTTATACCTACGAGAAGCGAAACAAGGGACGGTCCACCCGAGCAAAAGCTCGCATGCCCGTGAAAGCCTGGTTAGAAAAGACGATGGCCACTTGTCTGAGCCCACCGTTCGCGACTCGGCTATTTTTAGACCCGAGCCCCCAGCCAAGCTGACTCTCGGCACGGTCCGAACAACACACTTTGTTCGGCCCGGGATGAGATGTAGGGTAGGATAGGGGTAGGTAATTGTGAAGGATTTTGAGGGGCGTGTCAGGCAGTTGTTGAAAGACCGCAACACAAACACCTTGTCGATGTTCGGTATCATATCAGCTGTTTGTCCGCGGCTGTCTATTCACGAGAAATCTCGCTATTCAACAGCTAACCTTCTTGAGAACAACAGGGCCGTTCGCTATCCGCAACCTGCGACCCGGCAGTGGCCTCAGCTTAGCGCCTTCTGAACCATCTCTCCAGTTCTTTGGACCAGGAAAAAGTTAGTTAGATAGTCACAAATTAATATATATTTATACCCTTGCAGAGGGTATTATAATTTTGTCACGAAATGTGTAACGCATTGAAGGAAGCCTCACAGACCCCATAAAGTATATATATTCTTGATCAGGGAGACAAGCTGAGTCGATATAGCCATGTCCGTCTGTCTGTCCGTCTGTTTCTATGCAAACTAGTCTCTCAGTTTTGAAGCTATCTTGATGAAACTTGGTACAGGTTTATCTTTCTGCTGCACGCAGCACATATGTCGGAACCGGCCGGATCGGATAACTATATCATATAGCTGCCATAGGAACGATCGGTTGGAAATAAACATTTAGTATGAAAAACTTTTTTGTCTTTAAAGATATCTCAACCAAATATACACATTGTGTGTTTAATTAAGTTTTAAACAGGCTGACCAAATTTGGTGTAAATCGTACTACTATATCATATAGCTGCCATAGGAACGATCGGTTCGAAAACCACATTTAGTATGAAAAACTTTTTGTTTCTCAAGATATCGCAACCAAATATACACATTGTGTGTTTGATTAAGTTTTAAACAGGCTGACCAAATTTGGTGTAAATCGGACTACTATATCATATAGCTGCCATAGGAACGATCGGTTCGAAATCAACATTTAACAAATTTTGTAAAAATCTGACGGCTTACACAGGGCACTGCAAGGGTATCCAAACTTTGGCGCGCCAAAGTTAGCTTGCGCTATATTTTTTTCTAAAATTGGTGATAATAAAAAAAAACAACAACTAAAACATTAACAACAACAATAATAACTTCAACAACGAAAACTAGAAAAGCAGCAACAACAACAGCATGTGCCGTTTAAAGCTTCATAAAAATGTAACTTTAAAATTAATTAAAAAAGTTTGTTCACCTAAATTCATAATAACTCGGGGTCTATTCAGGAAAAATGTTTCAATATTTTTCGAGCTCTGTGCACAAACTTAACAATTAGCCTATTTAGTTGATCAAAGATTTCGGAATAGACAAGGAAGACTTTTTAAAAATGTTGGGGGCTTTATTGCATTCAATAGTGCAATAAGGCCCACGGGTTTTTATTCACACTTGTCGTGGGCGTTATAGATTTTGGAAAGTGAATTTACGCCCATGGGCTTCATTGCACTTTTGGGTGTGAAATAACGTCTATGGGCGCTATTGCATGAACCCGGTCTTAATTCACACTTGTCGTGGGCGTTATAGCCTTTTGGAAAGTGAACTTACTCCCATGGTCTTCATTGCACTTTTTTGTGTGAAATAACGCCCATGGGCGCTTTGTCACTGGGCGCTATTGCATGCACCCGAACTCATACACATTCATCTGTGTGTGACCAGGAAAATTTCGCAAGAATGGCAACAAACCAAAGGGCATCTCTCCTGGTTTTTGTTTCAGAGCACCACTGCGGAAATAAACACCTGACAATTGTCGAACTACATTGATTTCATTAAAATTTATACTCTCCTTTTTTCAAATGTGGTGCAAGGCCGGTGTCCAGAGGCCACTCTCCTGATTCCTGCTCCGATGTTAGGTTCTGAAAAGACATATAATATACATGTATTAGTAAATAATATAAACGCAGATGTATTATGCAATTATATACTCCCCTTTTTTTCAAATGTGGTGCAAGGCGGGTGTCCGAAGGTCACTCTCCTGATTTTCGATGTTAGGTTCTGCAAGGCCGGTGTCCAGGGACCTTCCAGAAACTTCTCCATTGTCCTAAATTCGCAGCGATCCTAATGCACCGTGATGCTTCGTTCTGAAAATAAATAAATAGTTATACATACATTAATTAATCACAAAATAACACAAACATTTGGCTGTCCCACAGTGTTATACTTACAATTTTCATTAATGTCTCATTATATTTAGTTTATTTGCAGCTGGTTCATGGGCCTTTTTAGAGTGTAATTCTCCTGGGAGTGCTATCTTAGTTCAGGCTTAACATCTGAAATATACATCCACTCAGCTCGTTGTTGTGCATCCGTAGGATGGGAATGCAGTATAGAGGGTGGACTGCTATTATTGCAATATACAATGCAACATTTTCTTACCCGCTCAGAAAATGAAGACTTGTGCATAGGCTCATTATCGTGACCTGTAACTAATTATATATCTTACTTGTGCAATCAAAGCTTAATACACATACGAAACACTTACAGAGTGGCTAAGTAGACAATGCACAGGAACACATAAACAAACACATGACGAAACAAGCTAATACAAATATGGTTAATCACAATTATTCGCCAACCCCCGGCTCGCTACGCTCGCTGAAATCTCGGGGAGAAATGTGGAGTAAAAATAGGAAACACTTCTCACAGCTATAGCTGGACCTTATGTCATTTGTAATTAGAAAGCGTGAAATGTAAATTTAATTATTCCATGCAATCGGACTTAAAATAATATTACTTTGTATAAGCAGGGGACAAGCCCTCTAATGCTCACTTCGCTCGCCAACCCCCGGCTCGCTACGCTTGCGGAAATCTCGGGGAGAAATGTGGAGTGAAAATTGGGAACACTTCTCACAGCTATAGCCGAACCTTATGTCATTTGTAATAAGAAAGCGGGAAATATAAATTCAATTATTCCCTGCAATTGAGTAATAGTAATAGGTCTTTATATGATATAGAGAATTTACATTTTCGCTGGTCACTGTTTTAAAGTGATCACAGCAATTGGATTATAGAAGCAAGAGCTTATAATAAAAAACAACAAAGCTCTTCATACAAAATAATAATTTGCGTCTGATTGTTCCTATGGCAGCTATATGATATAGTCATCCGATCTTGAACAAATTTTCTCAGGATGTAGCAGTGAGTAAGAAATACATAATCTGTGAGTTTGGTTGAGATAGCTCAAAAATCCCAAAAAAATTTCATACTAAGCATTTTTGACCTTTGACTCCCATTTTAGCCCCTTCCATTGGAGTTATCAAAAAATCCCGTCTTATTGCACGATAATTATGTCTCAGCTAAATTGTGTAAAAATTTCAGATCGATATCTTGAGCCGTTTTGCCTGTAGCGTGATGTCTCGTCAGTCAGTGAATCAGGACAAAGAGTTTTATATATATAGATTTAAGTATTATTATGTATAATATTGTGTCGATACAGCAGTGTCGGTACAGATCCAGAATTCAAATGTTTTTTTAGCACGCATCATTCTTCGAAATTTATACTATTGTCCACATCCATGTTTTAATTTTTACACCACCCTGATTCAAGCGCTGTAGGCACTCGAAACAATTTTTTGGGTTAGACGACATTATTTTTGTAAGGTAAAAAGTCCCATCGAACCACTGTGCGCCATCAAAATTTCTTCTTGAATGAATTCTTAAATGAACCTCATTTCTGATCGATGCAAAGCGCTGTAGTCAATTTTCATAAAAACCCACCCCCAAATACATACGCATGTGTGTCTGTCCGCAAAAAAACATGGAAATCAAAGTTTTGCAGATGCACCTCATTGTCGACTCGATACTAAACTTATCATGAAGCGAGATGCTTTCAGTCTCCGCGATTATCTCGGATTATCTTGAACAAACTTGGTACAGGACCGTCTTTTCACTGCATGCAGTACATATGTCGGAACCGGCCGAATCGGATGACTATATTATATAGCTGCCATTGGAACTATCGGTTAGATATCAACTTTTAATATGATAAACTTGTTTGTTTCTTAACCCTCTAACAGGCCAACTCGAAATAATGGTTCGATCAAGCTGATCATTTTTTTTCCAAGTAGAGATAGATTATATAAGCTTAAGTTTTACATTTCATTAATTAGGATAACACCTTGATCCAAAATACTTGAAATTGTGACATATTGCATTGTTTGAACCTTTTCTTTCCTATCCAAATTGGTAATTGATTTTCACTATTATATCAAATATTAGGAATACGAAAAACAGCTCATCTCACGATGGTTGGTAAGCTGATCAACTGATACTTGACGACTGGTATTGAACGAACGCGTTTCTTAATGGATTCAAGTCCTCGAGTCTGAGTATTTACTGCAAGAAAGCGCATGCAGAGAATATATGCATTAGCTCAGCTCATATTCAAAAAACCTAATCACATTATTTCTGCTCTTCGTTTTAACGGCCCATAAGGTTGTCTTTCAATTCGACTCCTCCCATGTCAGCATTGTATTCCTTAAAGTATTCTGGACAATTGATTTCCTAACAATCCTATCAATTTGTTTTTCCTATCATATCGAGGTGCTTTTGCTTTTTCATTATTAGGTTTGGCTTCAATTCCAACCAATTTGTTTAGTGATGTACTGACACATTCATCAAACTTCCGATGTAATGAATTATTTTAGTGTTTCAACGTTTTGTTGAAAGTGATATTTATATTAAGCTGCTAGGCACAACGGTTTGTCTTATCCGTGATTAGGTTTACAACTTATTTGGATCTCGATCTGTTTTAATGCACATGGTAGTGATGAATCGCCACGTCTACATCCAACATGATTGACTTAACAGAGATTTTATATAGAGCTGAGAATGAAGTAAAAAAATCCAATGAATGGTTGTTTATGAAGTACAAGTTACATTTTCCAGAACATTTAGAAACCAGAAATAGGATGGATTTGCCGACCAGTTGATTCAAATGTTGGCCAGTTGGACCAAAGGCTTTTGGGATGCTTGTTCATGGCTCATGGTTCTTCTACATCAACAGATGTATAGGAAACTTCGGCTTACTTGACTTGGAGTACATTAAATGAGAAGATAACGTCTTGAACTAATGCATCTGAAACACCAGCTTCATTCCCTTTATGTATTTTTGAATGGATACGGAAAGATCTGGGCTACCAGATTCGATGTTGTCCCTAACACAGCCAAAGTCATCGTCGCTTTCATGACTGCTTAATTCAATATCTGTTTCCAACTATTCATTATCCGCAAACAGGTATTCATCTGACAATGCTGCTAAATTATCTATTTTCTTAAAGACCACTTTAAACTTTCCATATTATTAATTAAAATGCACTAAGCTGCAGTAGAGCTTAGGTGACCCAGTACTTTTTGAGTGCAAACCGTTCACTTTAGATTGTTCTTGAATGTTGTGTACCACACAATAGATGGCGCCACTACGAAGATAAGTTAATAAACACACAGGTCGCTAGCGTCTCTTCCTTTTGAATGTAACTTTGTTAGTTGAATAAATTCCGCGTTTATCATCTGATTAGAATGAAATTTTCAGGACAGATTTGGACTATAGTGTTTATTAGATGTACCAAAAAGCATTAAAGGGGCTCTTGTAACTAGGTTCCGAAATTTTGTGTTTCAATTTCCGGGGGCAAAGTTGGGCTTTGCAAAAATCTAAAACAAACCCAGAAGGAAATATTCCGCAGAAAAACGTACTAATTTGCCGCAGCTCAACTCAGAGGATTGCACTCCGAGTTCGTGTAAAAGTCTCATTCGCTTTTACATTAGCGTGGCCGGGGTAATTCGGTAGGAAATCCACACTACCCTACGGCAGGTTCCGTTACGAACTCTAACGTTTTCCTGAGCTCGTCATAGACACATTCTGCAGGAAATTCAGTTTCCATTTCTGCTGTAGGGAAATTCTAGTTGGGAATTCTTGGAAATTCCACTTGGAATTCTGGCTGGCATTTCTCCCTCCCTAGGGTTCTGGCTGCTGCAGAAATTAAAGCGTATACATACATATATTTTTTTTAACTTTATTCTCTAGTTTTATTAAATAAACATTTTCACACATGAACTTAATAATAATATTATTAAATTAATTAATACTGAAAAGAGATGAAACGAAAATGTATATACATTAGTTTTTATTTTGAATATATTTCACTATTATTTGTGTATACTTACATTTCGTGTGGTTCCAGTATTTTATTAACGCATTTGAGTTAACCCACATAATGGCAAATTTAAGAATATGTACCTGTATAAAACAATTACACAATATAATGCAAGAAAAACTAAGACTTACTCATTTTAAATGCGTTGTTCATCCAAGACGCGTTCAAATAGCACTGCTGCTCAAAAGACACTTTGATAGAAATAAACAAAAAATGTGTTGCCAACATAATAAAATGTAGCCAATCGCGTACTCTAGACTCTAAGCTAAGAGTACCGTAAACGTATTGACAACCCTTAGAGCTAAGAAGATTTCCTAGCATAATATTATGCTGCACAGGCTATAGCAAACTCAGCAAACCGCTTGAGCTCGTAGCGGAAGCTGCCGTGGGAAATTCAAACCTCTGAGCTAGAATTCCAATCTGAGTAACATACAGAGCAGTCAGTACCATACTCAGCAAAACGTTTGAGCTCGTAGCGGAAGCTGCTGTAGGAAATTCGCACCCTGAATCGAACGATTCTTACTACAGAGCGCGCTGCTGACAGCCTGCAGCTTGAGGGATCGATCCCTACTTCATGTAAAATTTTGGTACTGCGGCCGTAGCGACTTTGGTCTGTACGTGCCCTCTGGATCGACTGGGAACTTGATCAATAGGAGATATAAATGTACCTGCATGCCAAATTTGGTGTTTCTAGCTCTTATGGTCTCTGAGATCTACGCGACACAAAAAGGGACAGACAGACAGGCAGACGAACATGGCTATATCGACTCGGCTGTTGATGCTGATCAAGAATATATATACTTTATGGGGTCTGCTACGCCTCCTTCTGCCTGTTACGCACATTCTTTTTTGCACAAACTTAATAGACCCATTTGTACTTTTTTAAAGTACTGGGTCTAAAAATCGATTTAATAGTAGCACAAAGTCACTAAGTAATTTTGGAAACATTTGAACGTAACGCACAAATCGGTTTGAAGAAGAAACAGAGCATCGAGACGTTGAATGTCAAGGGTCAAGCATTAGAGAGAGCAAGAAAGCTATATATGCACTTTTAGCTCGTGCCTAGATCTGTAAAGTATACACATACATACATAAATAGACACGCGCCAAAACGAAGTTTGTATATTGGCAAACATAATATGTATGTACATATTATGTAAATGCAAACAAGGTTGCCAGATAAGTTAATTACAGGCTACATCTCGTATATTCAATAAATGACATTTATTTTATGCCTATAAAATTTGCAAATTGCATGAAAATATAATTGATTTTATTAAAATATTTTTTTAAATTTTTAGCTTTTTATTTTATCTAGTTTTTACACATTGTTAGACTCGAGCTTATGCGGACGCTGAACACCTGGCACCACTGTAATGTATATTTAGATTAACGGAAGGTAAACATAATTAAACAAATAAAAACTAAATAAATACCAAATTTAGAATAAGTTTAATAGCATTATTTAAATTTCAACAATTTAAAAATCATTTAAAAAAATGCAAAAAGGATGCTGCAACCAGCATTTTTCGAACTGTAGACCCAATTTCGCAAAAAGCATCGCCTCTATAATCTCAACCATGGCAGTGCTTAAAAGCCAAGGAGTCAAAGTCAATATACATACATATGTATATACAATTTGATAGTTTTCTTTTGTCCTCTCCTTGTCCCATGACATACATTCACATATGCATACATAAATGAACACACGCCAAAACAAAAGAAGTTTCTAGATTGTACAATGTACATACATGCATATGTGAATGTACATTTACATTAACAGACGGAAGCCAAAATTTAATTATATAAACTTCACAGTAATAAACAAACATTATTAAATTTTTTGATAAAATTTATATTAACATTACTGAGATTAAAAGATTTTGAAAATTGTATATAAGAAAATAAAATGTTTGCAAACAATTAAAAATTAAAAAGAATGCAAAAAAAATGAAATAGAAAATTTAACCAGCGGGATTTGAACTCTCTCTGACCATGCAAAATGCAGTTGCTCTACATTGCAGTACGATGAAATATTCAAATTAAAGTCAATATATAATTTAATCATTCTATTTTTTTTCTTTTGTCACTCTCTCTCTGCCATAACAAGATAGACTCAGTTGCCAAAGTGACTTTCCTTGTTCGTTGATTAATTACTGTTGAGTTTATCGACCGATCGAAATGAAATTTTCAGGATAGATTCAGACTATTATGTTCATCATATGTAGCACTTGTAGAACTTGAGGCGCTAGCATTAATCCTCCTCTTGTAATTCGCCTTTGAAATTTGATTTATAAATTTTACAGTTATTTTTGGAATTCGCAGGGCCGGTAGGAGGCGTTGCAAAATTCTAAGACAAACTTGATTTGGGAAGACATAGATCAGCCTTCTTACCAAGTTTGGTGTCTCTAACTCTTTTAGTATCTACGATCTAAGTGTTCATGTGTTCGAAATTTCAGACACTGATATACTGTTCGCTTATGATCCGATAAGGATGAAACTTTCAGTACAGCTTCGGCTAATAGTTTTTATTATATTTACAAAAATCAAGGTTCTGGCATTAAAGGTGCTCTTGTAATTCAGGTGGCGAGCTGGATTAACCAGTCTCTTCAATTGGAGCATGCTCCGTTTTGATTCACAGGGGGGGGGGGGTACCTTCTCGTCAAAAGTTTGTATATGTACTATGTGTTAATGTGTTATTCTTTCCTAAACCCCCTAAATCCACTTGCTGTGGTTTAGGAAGTTTAGGATTTTATCTATTGCGATGTATCCTACATCGTTGAGCGACGCGAGTTCATGTGCCCCAAGCCATCTGTGTATGCTCCTGCCTAGAGCTGGGCAGTGGCAGAGCAGATGCTCGGGGATTTCTGCCTCCTGTGGGTCATTGCAGCTGCGGCAGTGCTGGTTGAAGGGAAGGTTTGTTTTCCTGGCGTGTGTTCCGATTCGCCAGTGACCTGTAAGTGTTGCTGTTATTCTTGCAATGTCCTTTCTAGACTTGCTCTTCAGTACGTTTTTTGTTGTATTCCGGCCACGTTTGTTTAGCTTTTCTACTCCCATCATGAGTTTTCTATCTCACGTTAGCTTTATTGGCATGCAGTTTGTGGATTTCATGTTTAATGGAATTTAGGGGTGGACGCACCTCTTCTGGTGTTGTTGTCATCTCTGACCCTAGTCTGGCCAGCTCGTCCGCTTTTTCGTTACCTGCGAGATCCCTATGGCCTGGGATCCAAATCAGAGAAACAGTGTTGTGTAGTCCAACTGCATTGAGAGCTTGTTTGCAGTTTGTAGTTAGTGCAGAGTTTTGCCAAACAGAGCTGAGTGCTTTGATTGCCGCCTGGCTGTCCGAGAAGAATGCCACATTTGCATTCCTGAGTCCACGCTCTAATAGATGCTTAGCTGCTTCCATTATTGCGAAGGTCCCTGCCTCGAACACGCTCGCCAGACCTGGTAGATGGAATGACTTTTCCACTGCCAGGTCCGGCGAGTATACTCCGGCTCCTACACCACAGTCCATCTTGGATCCATCGGTGTAGAGTTTCATGTCAAATGTGGCATCCAGGTTCTCGACAGCCCACTCCTCTCTTGATGGGATTCTTGTTTTGAAATTCTGTTCAAACAGTCAAGTCTTACAAATATTCAAGTTATTCATAATATTATTAATTGTCACCTCACAATGTGCCTTGGCAGCAAACAAACACAAAATAATCGCTAAAATTGTCATACGATAATCCCACTTAGTGGCAACAAACGGCCAGATTTTTTCCGCTCAACCCGTCAAGACCGTCTAGAGACGATATTCACTTTTTTGCTTTTTGAGAGAACTTGCTGCATTTTAAAAAATATTTATGTATGAAACAAGAGAAAATATTATAAGTTACAATTAGAAAAATTCACAAATCGATATCTTTACCGTATATATTTTTTCGACGGTTCTAAAAAAAAAAATTGTTTTGAAATAATTAATTTTGGTGTTTTTCATAATTTTAATTTTACCTAAGTGCTGTTAATAAACTCAAGGTCGCAGAATATTTATTTATATAAATTTTTAATATATATTTAAATTTTTAATATATAAGAAATATAGTTAAGAAAATATATTCATTAATTTTACCACTGTAGATTAAAAACCGAAGACCGTCTACAGGCGGTCATACCCGTTAGCGGGTTAAGATATGTCAACCAAACTCACCGATTTTGTGTTTGGTATAGTTTCAAACAGCCGGACCAAATTTGGTGCAAATCGAACTACTATATCAAATAGCTGCCATAGGAACGATCGGATCCAAAATAACATCTAAAAAATTTTTTAAGAAATATGACAACTTATACAGGGCTCTGCAAGGGTACGCAAACCTAGGGGCGCCATAATTAGCTAGCACTATATTTTCTAATTGGAATCAGTGTCGCTATGCTTATTGTGATATTTTTTTTTTTAAGGACAATGTTGACAGCATCAATATCAAATAAAATAAAATTCCAAGCAATCATATTGCCTACAATTTCAATCTATATATATAAAACTCTTTGTCCTGACTGACTGACTGAGTCATCACGCTGTACTTTATTATATGTATTACGATTCATTAGTGTTGCGACTTTCAAAATCAATTTTCAGTATATGGCACTGTTACTCGCTCTTGCTGCAATAATCCAATTGCAGCGAAAACTTTAAAACAGCGAGCAGCGAAAATGTAAATTCTCTATATTATATAAAGTAATACTTATTACTATTATCTTAAGTCCAACTATAGGGAAAAATTGAATTTACAATTCCCGCTATCTAATTAGAAATGACATAAGGTCTGTATAGCTGTGCGAAATGTTTCCTATTTTCACTCCACATTTTTCCCCGAGATTTCAGCGAGCGTAGCGAGCCGGGGGTTGGCGAGCGAAGCGAGCAGGGGCAAACCCCCTAGTATCTCATATGTCTTTTTAAATTCCAAGCACATTGGTATGTTTCTTCATTTTTCTTCATTTTAACTTCCAATACTATGATGACCTTTGGGAGCTGTCTGTATACTGCATTTACCGCATGATTTTTGGCGCCCCTAAGCCTTGCGCCCGGTCCGGTTGGCCCCCTGCCACACACCCTCTACAGGTCATTGACTGCAAAGGTATCCAAATTTTGGCGTGTCAAAGTTAGCTTGCGCTATATTTTGGTCGGACTCAATACGATCCTGGTGGTTAGAGTATTGTGGAGACCAAACACACGAACCATATTCCAGAATCGAGCGAACAAGAGATACATAAAGTAATTTTGTGGTATAAGGGTCATCAAAATCCTTTGCCCATCGTTTGATGAACCCTAGAACTTGAGTCGCCTTACTGACTGTTAAAGCAACTTGTGTGTCAAACTTCAGGCTAAGGTCAAGGAGAATACCATTCATTCACTTCATTTAATCTAGTAAGGTGTAAAAAATCTAGAGTATAATTGATAACCTTGCATTTAGGACAGTTAAGATTTAGTAAATTAAGTTTGCACCATTTAAAAAAGCGATCAATATTTGCTTGTATTAATTAAAAGTAGGATCTGTCCTTAAATGTCAGACACAACTTCAGTTTATGGCCGAGAAGACTACCTAAATCATTTACTTCATCGTATCTAGTAAGGGGTACCAAATCAAGAGTATAATTGATGATGTGATGCACGTGTCTATAGAAAGTCATAACCTTGCATTTAGGACAGTTAAGATGTAGTAAATTAAATTTGCACCATTTGTAAAAGCGTGCCAGATCTGCTTGCAGTAAATCAGAGCAGGAACTGTCCGTAAATGTCAGACACAACTTCATCATCAGCATTCATTAAAATGTTAAAGTGTAGAATAATAGAAGGAAGATCGTTAATAAAGAGGTTAAAAAGCAGAGGGCCAAGATGACTAACCTGAGGAACACCAGACGTTACCAAGACGGGCCTCGAAATAGCCGACTTGAAGACAACGTTTTGTTTTCTCTTAGTAAGGTAATCGGATGACCAAGTAAGAAAATTATAAGGAAATCCAATTAAAGTCAATTAAGAATTTTGCCAAGCCTCTGCCGCCCTCGCAACCCTCGAAAATCAAAATATCGAAGTCCAACTATAAAAAAGCACCTCTTCGAGCACCTCGTAATGCCTGCACCTTGATTTTTGTTCCATGTATATAATTTGTACATGTAATAAACACTATGGTCCAAACCCTGAAAATTGCATTCCAATCGGATGATAAACGCGGATTTTATTGAACTAAGAAAGTTACGGGCAAGAGGATAAAAACACGCTAGAGACCTCTGTGTTTATCAAGTTGCGCCATGTCGAGGTTGCTCCACCGTAGCTGAATGCATTTTTTAAAATTTTTTTTGTAAACTAAAAAGTCACAGCGAACCACTGTGCGTAGTCAAAATCAATGTGGCGTAGTCTTAAAGGTAATTTAAATCTATATACATATAATAGGGAACTGGTCCCCAGATCGCTTCGCTCGCCAACCCCCGGCTCGCTAGGCTCACTGAAATCTTAGGGAGATATGTGGAGTGCAAATGGAGAACACCTCTCACAGCTTTAGCCAGACCTATTGTCATTTCTAATAAAAAAAGCGGAAAATGTATATCCAATTTTTCCCTGCAATTGAACTTAACATAAGAGTACTTCTATCTTGAGATCGAGCCTGCAAAATCGCTTTAACAATGCTGTCGAGATAGCATCTGAAGTGAAGGAGCGATTTAAAAATGATGTTTCGGCTCGAACGTGATAAAAGAGATGGGTTTCACTTCACATTTCTTCCCGAGATTTCAGCGAGCGAAGCGAGCACTAGGGTCTATGCCCCTGCTACTATATAAAGTACTATTATTTTAAGTCAATCTACCGGATATAGCTGTGAGAAGTGTTCCTTATATTCACTCCACATTTCTCCGCGAGATTTCAGCGAGCGAAGCGAGCAGGGGAAAGCCCTTAAATCTATATAATTCTTCAAGATTGGTGTCCGAAGATAAGTAATAGTTTGTCTTATATCGAGTTCCTCTTTGAAAATTAACTTTACTATAATATAATTGAACACTTAAATTAACGTTTATTGAAGATTACAATTAAAATGTTGGGATAAAATCATTTCTATGGTTCTTTTATCATAAAATTTTTTGAGTATCACCTTATTCGGGTGCATTGGCCATTGGCCTAAGACCCAGTCTATCGCTGGGTTGGTAGGTCTATACGACGAAGACGGCAACAGCTGCACAACCTTCTTCGGTCTCTCGCGAGATGGTTATGGTGCGAAGAAAGCCTTTTCATTTTGTTCTGCCATTACGTCTTTGACCGGTTAAATATTCAAGTCGCTTTGTGTGTTTTCGTTTCGAACGAACCACGGTGCCCCGGTGATGGTTTTCTTTGACTGAGCTCCTTGGACAATTTCAATCTTGGTTTTGCTAGCACTTCCCCATAGAGAGAGCCATAGGTTTAGATAGTTCTTAGCCCAGAATTGTAGAGAAGAACCTTGTGGTCAAGACTAAGGGGCGAGCGGCCGTAATAATAATATTAAGATTGTTGGCTTTTAGTTTTAAGTTTGTTCTCTTGTTTCAATGTGTCTACGCCATGTGAGTCTTTTGTCGAGGTGAACTCCTAGTTACGTCACTTCGTTTGTTTGAGGGAGTTCGGTGTTGTTTAATGTGAGCGGTGGGCAGTTTTGCCTGTTCAAGGTAAACGTAACGTGCTTGCATTTTTGTTCGCTTACTTTTATCCGCCAGTCGTGTAGCCATTTTTCTATGTCGACCAGATGAAGAGTTATGTTAATTGCGCGGTTGCTTGCATTGGGCATTTGGAGCGGCTGAGAATTGCTGTATTATCAGCAAAGGTAGATGTTGTTAGTCGTCTGCTTGTTGGGATGTCTGCCGTATAGAGGACACATGGTATCGGCCCGAGTACGCTGCCTTAAGGAACTCCAGCTCCAATGGAATGATCGTCGGATATAGCAGTGTAGGTTACCAGAGTTACTAGAGTAAGTTGGTTACCATTGTTCAGTTGTATGTTTACAGATGTGGCCTGAAGGTAGTTTTTAGCAAACTCTTTATGGCAGTAGTGCCTGATACGGCTTCTAATCAGAATACCAGTGCCACCATATGCTTTACCACCAAGTTACTTGTTTGTAAGGTGTGCTTCGAGCACTGGTCCCTCGCTGATGGAGTTGACTTTTCATCCTCTTATATATTGGACATCCTTTGTAATTAGCTGTGTGATTACCACCGCAGTTGCTGCACTCTTTTGTGGTGGGGTCGTCTGTATCCACTGGGCAGTGTGCAGAGTTGTGAAGCTCTCCGCAAACTACACACACCGAACGCAGTGTACAGTGCTTTCTTGTATGGCCATATTCTTGACAATTCATGCATTGTACCGGTCCCTTGCGTTTATGTGGTTCTTCTATTGTGATTCTACGGTGCAATAGAAACTGAAGTTTGTGTGTTGGGTGCTCTTTATTGTTCTTTAACGACTTGTTTTCAGGTTCAAGTTTTACCTTGAATAGCGGCTGCGGTTTCTTATCTCTATTTAGGATGTTGAAAACTGTCTTAGCGCTAAATCATTTATCTTGTAGCGCCTTAGTTATTTCTTTAGGTGTAACGTCAGGCTCAATGCCCTTTAGTACGACTTGCAGTCCCTTGCTGCTTTTTAGTTGGTACGTGTAGAAGTTCTTTTTACTCTATAATTAAATACTCAATAATATAAGACAATTCCGGTTCCTTGCGTTTATGTGGTTCTTCGATTGTGATTCTACGGTGCAATAGAAACTGAAGTTTGTGTATTGGGTGCTCTTCATTGTTCTTTAATGACTTGTTTTCAGGTTCAAGTTTTACCTTGAATAGCGGCTGCGGTTTCTTATCTCTATTTAGGCTGCTGAAAACTGTCTTAGCGCTAAATCATTTATCTTGTAGCGCCTTAATTATTTCTTCAGGTGTAACGTCAGGCTCAATGCCCTTCAGTACGACTTGCAGTCCCTTGCTGCTTTTTAGTTGGTACGTGTAGAAGTTCTTTTTACTGTCGTTTAGAAACTTCGATGATACTCTATAATTAAATACGCTATAATATAAGACAATTCATGCCTTGTACCGGTCCCTTGCGTTTATGTGGTTCTTCTATTGTGAATCTACGGTGCAATAGAAACTGAAGTTTGTGTATTGGGTGCTCTTCATTGTTCTTTAACGACTTATTTTCAGGTTCAAGTTTTACCTTGAATAGCGGCTGCGGTCTCTTATCTCTATTTAGAATGTTAAAAACTGTCTTAGCGCTTAATCATTTATCTTGTAGCGCCTTAGTTATTTCTTTAGGTGTAACGTCAGGCTCAATGCCCTTCAGTACGACTTGCAGTCCCTTGCTGCTTTTTAGTTGGTACGTGTAGAAGTTCTTTTTACTGTCGTTTAGAAACTTCGACAATACTCTATAATTATCTTCGGACTTCAACTGGACTTTTGTTTCATGAATGTTACCCTTTACAAGGGGGATTATATGAAAATTGTCTTCCCCAATAAGCTCTATAATTTTGTTTACGAGATCGTTAGAGCTCTAAGATTTAGTAAATTAAATTTGCACCATTTAAAAAGCAATCAATATCTGCTTGCAGTAAATCAGAGTAGGAACTGTGGGAACAATTTCACATCATTAGCATACATTGAAATGTTAGAGTGTAGAATAATAGAAGGGAGATCGTTAATAAAGAGGTTAAAAATCAGAGGTTCAGAGTCTATGTAAGACTAGATATAAAGAGCCAGCGCAGTGCCTAAGTACGCCTCCTGACCACCCATCAGGGCCTGGGGACAAAACTGGTTTAATTAAATTTAGTTCACATAATACTGGGTCTTCAGTGATCACGGGCTCAGAAATAAAGTTAGATTTTTGCAAATTATAGGGATCGGATGTACTAGGAGAGTTGCTTTTAACAGAGTAAGTAGTGTAAAAAAAATGTGCAAATAAATCGGCTGCAGCCTGATCATTACTTGCCGTCGTATTTTCATATGAAACTGAATGAGGTAATTAAGATGATTTACGTTTAGAATTTACAAAATCGTTTAGGATCCTGAGCAAACTGAAGCCGGCAACGACACAAATAATTGTTGTGAAGTTGCAAGTTAAGTGAGTTAAAATTACATTTAGCAATAGAATAACGTAAAAAATCGACACCGTTTACTGTACGTTTATACTTTTTAAAATGTCGCGATTTTAAATTTTAATAATATTATACTATTATACTATATATTAAATATGTTTAGCTAAGCCCTGCTTGAGCATAGATCTCCCGCTGTTCGAATACCTTTTGTGTGGCGCTCGCTGTATTCACCGCAAGTAAGGGATCGGGAGCGTAACGTGTATTTCCCTGCATCCACAAAATGTGCAGTTACTGCAATTTATTTCTGATGAAAGCGTCACGTCCATGCGTCTGTGGTAGCGCACACGAATTTTGCTGCCTTTAGCTCCACAATAAGTTCATTCTTCGTTCTTCATAAAATGATTGCACTAATTAATTTGTGAGCGAAGCGTGAGTTGGAAGCTTATAGCCAGGGCATCGGCCCTGGTCGATAAGATCCTGGAAAGGTTTCTCCGAGTCCGATGATTGTTCAGTCAGGCTAGAAGCTTGTGTGGAGGACGGGCCAGGTAACGTCTGCGCCGTAGTTGCCTGGCGATCCAGTCTGAGCCCCGCTAAATGCCTGAGGTGCTATCTATGCCCTGAGGTACAGGTCTAGGAGTCGCTCCGGCAGATGGGTCTGGAGTAATTTGGTGAGCAGTGGTTAATCTTACCTGCCTTGGGAAAGAATTCCACTTTCACTTTTTTTAACTCTTTGTGATGTATCCCGTTGCGACCTATCCCCTGAAGATTCCCAGGAGCCAGCAGATTTGTAGGGGTGAAATGACCTGACACAATGAATTGGTGTTGCGACTTTCGAAATAAAGTTTCAGTATATGGCACTGTTACTCTCTTTTGCTGCTATAATCCAATTGCAGCGAAAGCTTTAAACCGCGGGAAGCGAAAATGTAAATTCTCTATATTATATAAAGTACTATTAATATTTTTTTAAGTTCAATTGCAGGGAATAATTGAATTTACATTTCCCGCTTTCTTATTACAAATGACATAAGGTCCGGCTTTAGCTGTGAGAAGTGTTCCCTATTTTCACTCCACATTTCTCCCCGAGATTTCAGCGAGAGTAGCGAGCCGCGGGTTGGCCAGCGAAGCGAACATTAGAGGGCTTGCCCCCTGCTTATACAAAGTAATATTATTTTAAGTCCGGTTGCAGGGAAAAATTGAAATAACATTTACCGCTTTCGTATTTGAAATGACATAAGGTCTGGGTATAGCTGTGGGAAGTGTTCCCTATATTCACTACACATTTCTCCCCGAGATTCCAGCGTAGCGAGCCAGGGGTTGGCGAGCGAAGCGAGCAGGGGGCAAACCCCCTAGTATATATATCTAGCAATATATGTGTCTTGTAGTATTTTAATACTTATAAATGAATTTTAATTAATATTCTATTTACTGTAGCGAGCATATTTAATATAATTCAAGTTTTTAATACATTTCTACAGTGTCGATTCCTATAAAAACAAAATGTAAATAAAATTTAAATCTTTTATAACTCTTTTAAATTAATTTTATTGTTATTTAGATTAATATTTACATTTAATCACAGAAAATGATCCTGTTGACTTAATAATTCTTCAGCAGTATCTTTAAGTTCATAGCCCAAATACATTAAATCTACCATATTTTTTGAATAAACCCTCTCCAGTTCTTTGTGACTCCTTACAAATCTTTTCGTTGTTAATATTGCATCTGAAGAAGCCGATAATATGTTAAAAAGATCTTCATCCGTAACGCAAGTAGTATTAGAATACCTATATTTCTTGTATTCCGTGTTTTTTTATTCCTGTGCCTCTTCTAACAATTCTCCAATTCGTAGACTTTGGTACTCGATAAAGTCTCCTCCGTGTGCCAAAATTTTATAAAGTGTGGGAGTCAATTGCTTATGAGGATATTTCTCCTTCAACATTGCAGCAGTTTCCATTGCATACTGCCTAAATTTCGTTCCGTTAACCCTTTTTTCTTACAATTAAGGATATTTAAAATCACTTGTAGTCATTTGATTATCTCCACACCAACATCAGTAATCCGTACAGAAACTTCAAAGTTCCTAAAAAATGCCCGGGATGTATTCCAAGCATTGCTGTTTCCATATCCACACTTTGGAGTGTCAACTTTGTTGTGTTTGTATTATTTTTTTTCTGATGGTTCATCTTTTCCTTGTCATCCGTGTCCCCCTATAATACTTACTACTTTACGTGGAAGTGTGTATCACAATTTAAGAATAAACTAAAAATACTATATTTTTGCATGCAGTGGAGATATTCCATATTCCAAATGATTATCCTCTTGTATATGATATAAACCCTAGTATGCAATTAATACTATAATAACATGCAATTACTTAGCTAAGTTGGCAATAACAAATAGGCTAACAAGTGCAATCCCTAAACCCTTAACCCATAAGATAAGGTAGTTGGGCTCGCAAGGCTAGGCAAATTGCGACGAAGACGCAGGTTATTACTGTACTTTTTTTTTTTTTTAAATTACTTGTCTTTTATTTATTGGACCTTCTCTTAATTTGAGACTTACAATAATTTTGCAAATCTTATAAATAAACAATAGTTAACAGTCTTCTTGGACTGTAAATTGACACCCGGCCCTAAAGTCTATCGTTGGGTTGGTAGGTCAATACGACGAAGACGGGATCGGCTGCACAACCGTGTTAGGCCTCTCGCGAGGTGGTTGGGGTGCGTGGAAAGCTTGGCAAGGTACTTTGTTTTCTGTTCTGTTATTAAATCTTTGACCGGCTGGATATTCAGGTCGCTTTGTATGTTTTCGTTTCGAACGTACCACGGTGCCCCGGTGATGGTTCTCAATATCTTTGACTGGGCTCGCTGGACAATATCAATATTGCTATTGCAAGCATTCCCCCATAATTGGGAGCCATAGGTCCAGATAGGCTTTAGCACAGAATTGTAGAGCAGAACCTTGTGATCAAGACTAAGGGGCGAGAGAGCGTTAATAAGCCAGTGAAGACTGTTGGCTTTTAGTTTTAGGTGTGTTCTCTTTGCTTCGATGTGTCTGCGCCATGTGAGTCTTCTGTCGAGGTGAACTCCTAGATACGTCACTTCGTTTGCTTGAGGGAGTACGGTGTTGTTTAATCTGAGCGGTGGACAATTTTGCCTGTTCAGGGTAAACGTAACATGCTTGCATTTCTGTTCGTTTATTTTTATCCGCCAGTCGGATAGCCATTTTTCTACGTCGACCAGGTGAAGAGCCAACTGCGCAGTTGCTTGTATTGGGCATCTTGAGCGGCTGAGAATAGCTGTATCATCAGCGAAGGTAGAAGTTGTTAGTTCCCTGCTTGTTGGAATGTACTGTATTACTGTACTTTGAAATTAAAAACAATTTTTTTGAAAATAATCACATAAACACGTGGTATAAGTCGCTTGCCTGGACTAGCCTTGACTCGGTGTTAAAAGTCTATGTAAAGTTGAAATTTTGCTTTAAAAATAGAGGTTTAGTAAATAATTTATTTAAAAATACTTTAATACTAAAAGTGTAAAAAATTTATATATATTGTTCGCGTTGGAATAGTCTCAACTTTCAGTTAAAATTAAGAAACTTAAGGTCAAATAAACCATTTAAATATAATTCTATCCCAAAGATGAACAGTTGTTGCAAAAAATACCAGGGAACGAAACCGAATCGAATTTCATTTCCGGTTCCGGTTCAGGTACGTACCAAAACAAGTATTTCGGTAAAAGGTTCTATATCGGTTCCGGTTCTCGTATCGGTCCTTACCGGTACAGCAAAGTAATTTTAAAATGTAAGGAAAATCGAATTTGATCAACAAATGTATGAGTATATATAAACGTACTAATGAATGCATTTGAGCATGGTAAGTCTTACATATATTTCGAGACATTTTTTTATAATGCAAAACTATGTTCGTACGAAAAATAAGAACAAAAATTTTAAAATGTACCGAAATTTTAACGGTACGAACCTTACGGCTTTAATTTCTTGAAAAATAATTTATTTCGGTTCCGGTTTCGGTACTCCATTTGAAACGGCTAATTTTGGTTAAAGCTTCCGGTTCCGATTTAATTCCCTGAAAAATACCCAAAAATAACAACATAAAAATATTGTTCATGTTTGAAGAGCACTACCACCGAAGCAAATAACTTAAATGAAAAAGGAAAGTTAGGTCCTTAGGTTCTCTACCTAACTCCATTTCACGTTTTTCCAGATTCCAATTCTTGAGTTTTGATTTTTGCCACGTGAGTCTCGTAAATGAGCAACTGTGCGCCGTATTGTCTGTGGAGCAGACTTCCAGCTGCTCCTGCTGAGTAACTGCTGGCGACACGCAGATAGAGTGTAGCAGTCACACCTTCCACCGACGGTTTTGCCGACTTCCTAGCCCAAGTTGGCTCCTTAATCCCCCTTTATGTGGTGAATTATTGTCTGGGGGTAACCCCCATTTTGATTTTATACTTATTGCAAAGTACCTCTAACCATGGTTCCGATCCACAGTCTACCACACTAAAAAGTCTTAAAGGCTCTAGAACCATCATCTTGGCTAGACAATGCATTGCCTTGGACAGACAAGTGAAAGTGTATCGAACGTTTGCACGGGACAATACAGTGTCCATTGCCAGCCAAAGCTCTTCATACTAAAGTTTAATTTGCATCCGATTGTTCCAATGGCTATATGATATACATACAGGGGTGCCACAGAAATCACTTCCGCTTGAATATCACTTCAATTTCATTCCGCCGTAATACAGGCCGAATTCGCCTACTAATTATGGGCGGAATAAATCAGCGCTCAATCCGCTTTCGTCTGGTGCTGCCACCTAGTCCGATTTAGATTTTCGGATTCAGCGTTAGTGATGCCACATTTTGTAGTCAGAGTTCAAAGGAATTTGAAAAATATTATATGGAAACACATTTGTTTTCCTCAATTTAAGCATTAAGAAAAATAGCTCCTTTGAGGTCAAACAAGTTTTGCTCCAAAATAATTTTACTTATTGTGCAATTTGTGAACCCATTTGTGGAAAATTGTACTTCGGACGAATTCGGAATGGTTTGTGAAAATGCTAAATAAAATTAAATCACTCGGAGATCTGTGGCACCTCAAAAATTTCCGCGCGGAAATTCTGACAGCTGAAGTCTATTTCACTAGTGATTTCTGTAGCACCCCTGATCATCGTCCGTTTAAGCTTTGGTCAAACCGTATAGAACTGTGTCAAGCTAACAATCTTTGAGTTTGGTGTCAAACTAACAATCTGTGAGTTTGGTTGAGGTATCTTAAGAAATAAAAAATGTTTTTCATACTAAATATTGATGTCGAACCGACAGCTTTATGATATAGTAATCCGATCCGGACCGTTCCGACATATGTACTGCGTTCAGCAAAAAGTCGGACCCGTACCAAGTTTCATTATAATAGCTTAAAAACTGAGACACAAGTTTACATAGAAACATACAGACAGAGGGACATGGCTATATCGACTCAGCTTGTCTTCCTGCTCAAGAAATATATTCTTCTTGTGGTCCGTCAAGCCTCCATCAATGCGTTACAGATTTCGTAACAAAATAATAGAACCCTCTTCAAGGGTATTAAAAATGTAAAGATGTTTATCAAACAATAGGTCGTAGTTTTAAATTAGACCCTGTACATTTTAAAAGGACAAAAGGGTCTATTACGTTTATGCAACTGTGCGTAACAGGCAGAAGGAGGCGTGGCAGACCCCATAAAGTATATATATTCTTGATCAGCATCAACAGCCGAGTCGGTATATCAGTATTTAGTATAAAAAACTTTTTTGTTTCTTAGTCTTATATGAAATTTAATTTCATGTAATGCATATTCTGTGTCTTACGCATCCTATCAAATTTTTTTTTAAAATTTTACGTTTTATAAGTCCGAGAGGCGCTCCAAATATAGCTTGCGATATTTTTTTTGTTTTGTAAAAATATCTGATATTTTTTCTAAATATTTCTATGACATGTTATTTAAATGTATTTTGTTTTAAAAACCTAATATCTTTCTCGTTTTAGATACAATGACGAACACAATAAATACAGGCGTGTCAGACATGACATCAATATCTGAAATAGACGAAGATGGAATAAATAACAATCTCAAAATTCGATATAATACTGATGTAATATATGCATCCTTTTAAACAGTTTTGACTATTAAGTGCTCTGCCTTTATATTTTTAGCAGATTATTATATGTTACCGTCAGCTTCACATGCGATTCAGTATGTTTTAAAATGTCTGGGTTAGTTAAATGCGTTAATAAAACGTTGAATATTTTGTTACATTAATGAAATGGAATACGACACTTAAGTTTTGTATAGAAGCCCTATAAATTTTTTGTATGAGCTTATAAGCGACGATAAAAAGCAGTACTCACAAAAAGCAGGCGATAAATAAAACAAAATCATTGGAAACATTTTAATCCTCAATAAGGGACAGTTTTTGATTTATTTCGTATATTTATATAAGCATTATGTAACTATATAGAATTTTTTTAATATTGATGGCTTTTGTTATGGTGTTTCTGGCAAATTTACTAATTGTATTTTGTACTGTATATTCGAAGCCAATTTGCCATTTTTTTTTTTATGAAATTCTGTAAAGAATCTAAGTTTAAACACCGATTCCTGAAAGCGACCAACACACGAAAGTTGACTATGAATTAAAACTCATTTCCTGAAATGAGATTAATTTAATTGAAAATCCAAAGAGTGCTGTATAAATAGGAGGCAATCAAGAGTGCCACAGAAAATACTAGTGAAATAAAATTCAGCTGAAAGCTTTTCCGCACGGAAATTTCTGAGGTGACATAAACACATAAATACATAAGTACAAATGGGTCTATTACGTTTGTGAAAATGTGCGTAACAGACAGAAGGAGGCGTGTCAGACCCCATAAAGTATATATATTCATGATCAACATCAACAGCCGAGTCGATTTATCCATGTCTTCTGTCCGTCCCTTTTTTTTATCACCTATATCTTAAAGACTATGAGAGTTAGAGACAGCAAACTTGGCATGTAGGTTCATCCATATCTTGCATTGATCAAGTTTGTTTTAGAATTTTCTCCGTCCCCGTAAATTTAAAACAACTTTTCAAAGTTGAATTATTAAACCATTATACATGATAAACTCTATAGTCCAATCAAGTCCTGAAAGTTTAATCCAGATCGGGTAATAAACGGATAGTCTACTGCTGTTCGAAATTTTGAAAATATGAACACCTACATCTCCGAGACTATGAGAGCTAGAGACACCAAACTTGGTATGTAGGCTCATTTATATCTGGCCCAGATCAAGTTTGTTTTAGAATTTTCCCACGCCTCCTTCCGCCCCCGTAACCTTTGCAGTAAGGTATTTGACTTTGACTTTGTCAATGTTGGTTCCAGGTCCCACTGAATAAGATCCAGAGTCAAGTTCATTTAGTTGTGTTACAGCCTAGCAGCTGCTTCAACGAGTAAATGGCACTTACTGGGCTGTACGCGGATATTGCGACAGGGCTTGGAAAAACTTTTAACTCCTCCCCTCTTTAAAGATCTTCGTACCGAGGGTCAAGGTTCCTTGGGGGTGGTTGTACCGGTGGCCTGTGCCTCCAGTTCGTATATGCCTTAATGCGGGATCCCTTTGGTAGAAGTTATCTTTCTCCACACGACATACAGTAGAGCGACGACCAGGAAGGTCATCGCTTCTTCTGTTAAAAGAGAAAACAAAAAATGCAGTAAGCTACAGTGGAGCAAGTCCGGCAGTAGGTGACACTGTACTTTTCGAGTGCAAAGCGTTCAGTATAGATTGTTCTCTATTGTTGCGTACCAGAAATTTCAATAGATGGGGTCACTACGAAGATGTCAGTTGATAAACACAGAGGTCGCTAGCGTTTCTTCTTCTTCCTTTTGCCGTAACATTGTTAGTTAAATAACTTCCGCGCTTATCATCCTATTGGAATGCAAGACAGGTTCGGACTATTTTGTATATTATACGTTACAAAAATCAAGGCGCTAGCATTAAAGATTCTCGTGCAATCAGAAGTAGGGGGCGTGGCAAAAATCTAAAACAAATTTGATCAATGCAAGATGTAGATGAACGTACATGCCAAGTTTGGTGTTTGTAGCTTTTAAAATCTCTAAGATCTAGGTTTTCAAAAAAGTAACAGACAGACGGACATGGCTATATCGACTTGGCTGTTGATGCTGATCAAGAATATAAATACTTTATGGGTCTGCCACGCCTCCTTCTGCCTGTTACGCACTAAAATTAAATTTTGAATTCTAAAATGATGGACGTGTTTAAGAGTAAGCTTATATGTATCTCGCGGTGATCACTTTGGTTAGCATAGTAGGCATAGCCATCACTTGAGTAAACGAATAGCTGCCGTAGGATAGGTTTCCAATATTGACGGTTTCGTTGTCGTATTGGACAATATATGAGCCCAATAGATGATGGCTTCCTGAATCCGCCACGATCGTACCGTTGTAGTTTGTGAGAAATAGGGTGCCGTCGTCCACTAGTTCAACTATTTCTTGAGCGTTTCGCAGTTAGTCACATAGGGCGTGACTTCCTTTTAGCAGCCTAGGGATGCAGTTGTCTTCGTCTAGTTTCTTCAAGTCTTTCTTCGGACAAACAGTTGTAATCCCAATAGAAAGACAGTTTCACAGTACTGCATAGGTTTCTTGGGGATCCATCGCCAACTTGTTAAATTCCAATACCACCTGTTTCCCGGAGGTAATTTTAGGGTACAAGAGCTTTAATCGGTATTTCTTATCCACGACCTTGGACAGTGACAGAACGCACAGTAGAGAAGTTTCGTTGGTCAGCATTGACGGCTCAGAAAATTACACTGCCTCCACCACATTTTGGTATGGTGTTTCCTTCAACAGAGTCTCTACTTCCTTATGGCCCAGTAGATTGGTATTGACGACTCCCGTCTTCGCCAGTTGACAAGCCCTCGTGATCTCGTCGACCTGGTTCACTAAAATCATTGCCTTGTGCAGCAGCACTGTAGCTCTCTTCACAATGTCGTCTAGTTTTTGAAACGAACAACCTTTTGTTTATTTTGATTTGCTGGTTGTTGTTTTTGACCACGTTATCCTGTGACTGAAGGATAATACTCCAATCCAAAGCAACAGGTGATCCGGAGACCCATTTCCAAGCAGATTCCAGCTAATATATGGAGCTTTGCTTTTGGTGTGTTGTAGCGGTCATTTTTATGATCCCTTCCGTAGTTTTTTGCAGGTAATGTCACACCAACGCTCCGATTCTGCTATCAGTGATAGGTGTAGCTTCGTCGGTGGTTGTTGATGTAGTTGTTCTAGGTCGATTACTTGTGCGAGCTTGTACACTTCGTTGACACGCCATAAAACGCCTTGTTGGAGTGGGATGACCGGCATATCGTATTCAAATTTGTGAAGAGCGGTTGCGACGTGAACGATCACCATTCTTGGGAGAGAGTTGTTATTTAATTGTTCTAATTTAATGTGCTTACTTTCTAGGTGTTTGAAAAATCTTAAACTTAATTGTGTTTTTTTGTTGTTGTTTTGTTTTACTTTTTTTAAGTTTTATTTGTAATTGTTATACCCTTGCAGAGGGTATTATAATTTTGTCACGAAATGTGTAACGCATTGTATGTATATTCTTGATCAGGGCGACGAGCTGAGTCGATATAGCCACGTCCGTCTGTTTCTATGCAAAACTTTTGCGCGCCAAAGTTAGTTTGCGCTATATTTTTTTTTTTTTAGTAATTTTTTGTTTTTCTGGCTCATTATTTTATGTAGTTGTGAGGCGGCAACTTGGTTTCCGTCCCACATTTGAATTTTAAATGTAACGTCGGCCTTTCGCGGGTAAGCGCGCGCTGTCGATCGGCTGCACAGCACTGCCGAGAGAGCGAAAGCTCCACTCACAATTTACAACCAATCGTAGAACTTATAAGTAGAGGACAGTATGGACTGATCCCACTGGCTGCTGCGCCAATCACAGCAAATCCTCTGCTGTAGTCTAATGTTTAAAATAATGTAGAGACAAGTAAACGCACTGTAGCGCCTTTGGATCCAGTTTGTCTTGTAGATTAAATTAACCTGTCGCTGTAGTGATAGGTGAACGCACGGTAGTAATACCATGTAGCGCTCTTGGCTCCAGTTCGTCTTGTAGATTAAATTCACCGAAGTAGTAGTGCCGCTGTAAAGTCAATTGAGTGCACGGTAGAGATACCCTGTAGTGCTCTTGACTCCGTCACATCCCTCGTATGCGTATATTGATTAAGAGTAGATTGTTTTCCTCTGTCAACTGAACATTTCCCGCCTTTTGTAACAGCGCCCAGCGAACCTTACAAATTTCTTGTAAGATCCGGACCTGGTTAAACTGAGATCTGTACCCCGGCTGGAAACTTCCTTAAAGGCTTCAAGTAATTTTTAAAGAAGTTTCCAAGGCTCGCATAGAGACGCTATTTGTCGGAATCAGATGACGCACTTGGCATTTCGCAAGGATAATCCTGTCTTTCAGGGTCGAAGGTAAGCTGATTCCTAAATACGTTTATTGGAATCCGATGCGTCTTGAAGGGAGCTGTGAACGGTAGCAATGGACTCCATTACTGAAACAGTAGCCGTATCGGAACCGAGATAGTTGACATTTGACACGATGCGGGAAAGAGCATCAGAAACTACGTTTGACTTTCCTGGCGTGTAGATTAGTTCACAGTTGTACTCTTTTATGCGTAATTTCCATCGCTTTAATTTAGCGTTATAGTTTCTATTACCTAATGAAAACGTTAGTGGTTGGTGGTTGGTATAGACCTTGAGTAATCCTGCGAAAGATAGGATAGAAGATTATCTTAGGCCAATACTATCGCTAGCATCTCCTTTTCCTTCACGGCACAGCCTTCTTCAGTTTGATTTAGTGATCGTTAAATATATGCAATTGGTCGATCTTTGCCGCTGTCACTTTGGGAAGAGCATAGTCTGAAGCATCAGTTGTTAAATGGAAGAGTTTATTAATGTCTGGGAATGCTAAAACTTCCGAAGAAGCAAGCATAGTTTTTAAGTCATTAAAGGCTTTCAAGCCGTCCTCATTACGCACGATTTGGATTTTCCTTGACTGTGAGGTTCGTCAAAGGCTTCGCGATTTTCGCAAATAAACTTCATATAATAGGAGGTCCTGCCCAAAACACTTTTAAGTTCCTTTTCGTTCGTGGGCGGCCATTTCTTTTATGGCCTTCACCTTTTTTCGTCTGCGCGTATTCCGTCTGAGGTAACAACATAGCCTAGAAATTCTACTTGAGTGCGCATGAGCTGTGTCTTTTAGAGATTTACTTGTAATCTAGCTTGTCTGAGTTTCTCGAATGCAGCACGAAGATTGTGCCAGTGAGACTCATAATCTTTACTAAAGACGATAATATCGTCTATGTAGACATATCAAACTTTATCGATATATTCTCGCAACACATCGTCGATCATCCTTTGGAAGACCGCAGGGCATTCTTTAAACCGAATGGAAGACGAAGGAGTTCGCATTTTCGATTCAATGTATAAAATGCGGTTTTAGGGATGTCAGATTCTTTAATATGAATCTGGTGAAGTCCTGACGTTAAGTCGAGGGTCGTAAAGAATTTCGCTTCTTCAAGGCTGGACAAGGTGGACGTTATGTCAAGGATTGGGTAAGTATCAGAGACAGTGACAGCGTTATGGCGCTTGAAGTCAATTACCATTCTGTACTGTCGAAAACTCGTTAATCAATAGGTTAAGAGACTTTTCGGCCTCCTCTGGGTGTTGTTGGGTTGATTGCCCTAGTCAATAGTGGAATTTTCACTCCAGGAGTTATTGTCAAGGAATCATTTTCTCTGTCAATTATTCCAATGAAAACAAAGTCGAGCCCCCTAAACTCGAAGCCAAAAATTATCCGTGGTGAGTCAAGCCTAGATACAAACGAAAATCTAATTTACAATAAAAAGTTTAAAATTCTGGCATACAACTCTGACGATCTGCCCTCTGAGGCTTTCGAAGGTGATAAAAGAAAGAAAAAACCACCCCCAATATATATATCCGAGAGAATAGCTATAATGCTCTCGTAAACAAAATTTTAGAGTTTTTTGGGGCAAACAACTTTCACATCATCCCCCTTGTAAAGGGCAACATTCATGAAACAAAAGTCCAATTGAAGTCCGAAGATAATTATAGAGTATTGTCGAAGTTTCTAAACGACAGTAAAAAGAACTTCTACACGTACCAACTAAAAAGCAGCAAGGGACTGCAAGTCGTACTAAAGGGCATTGAGCCTGACGTTACACCTAAAGAAATAACTAAGGCGCTACAAGATAAATGATTTAGCGCTAAGACAGTTTTCAGCATCCTAAATAGAGATAAGAAACCGCAGCCGCTATTCAAGGTAAAACTTGAACCTGAAAACAAGTCATTAAAGAACAACGAAGTGCACCCAATATAAAAACTTCAGTTCTTATTGCACCGTAGAAGCACAGTAGAAGAACCACATAAACGCAAGGGACCGGTAAAATGTATGAATTGTAAAGAATATGGCCATACAAGAAAGTACTGTATACTGAGTTCGGTGTGTGTAGTTTGCGGAGAGCTTCACGACTCTGCACACTGCCCAGTGGATAAAGACGACCCTACCACAAAAAAGTGCAGCAACTGCGGTGATAATCACACAGATCAAAAGTCGACTTCATCAGAGTCAAGTCACTTTACAAAATTTATTTTATAGTTCAATAAGTGAAGTTGCGGCCATAATTATTTGGATATGTCCCAATTGCTGGCTAGATTAAGTCTGCTCGTAGCCGGCTAGCTTGTTCTTTAGCAAGCCTCGTTGCTCGTGTTGACAATGCAATTTGACCGGCACACGCGGTTGTTGTTTTGCTGTATTGTTGCTGCACTTATTTGCTGATCGCAAGTATTGGTACGTCCCTGGCCCTAAACTTGCTGTTGTTGTCTCAGAGTAGCCGTTTCTTTAGCGGGTCAATGGCACTTAGAAGTAGAACGTTGGGCTGCAAGAGGACCCAGTCGATCCAAAGGGCACGTCCCAGTCGATCCAAAAAGCACGTGCTGACCAAAGTCGCTGCGGCCGCAGTACCAAAATTGTACATGAAGTAGGGATCGATCCCTCAAGCTACAGGCTGTCAGCAGCGCGCTCTGTAGTCAGCTTCCGCTACGAGCTCAAACGGTATGCTGAGTTCTATTCAGCTCGGAAATCTTCTTTGTTGCAAGGGCTGCCAATACGTATGCGTTACTCGTATCATAGAGAATAGAGTATGCAAACTACTACATTTTGTGAGGTTGGAAACCCATTTTTTATGTATTTCTATCAAGGTATGCTATTTGAACGCGTGTTCGGTTGTGTAAAATATGTGTAAGTTTAGTATGTAGGTAATCAGCAATCCCATGGTGTTCGCTGAAGTTCCACAGAAGACGGGGCATTGCTCAAGCCCTGTGACGCTGCTGTCGCGGCTCACGTTGCATAAGCTGCGGACGATAACCGATCCGGTCAATGACATGTTGTTATGCAACCTGAGTCAACTGTTTGACAACTCGTGTTAACTCCTCCCTCGCTTAAGTGAAGGAAGCTCTCGGTCTTCCTAAAACCATCGATCACGGCTTGAAGGTTATGTTGACGTCGACCCTTATGATGATTTTTGTACAGCTGAAGTGTTGCCTAGAAGAAGGCCAGAAAGGTAATTGCGGCCAGTCCAGATATTATGGGTCGCTGTTTAAGTCCCTCTTCCATCTGGGTGATATATCGTAAATTTTCTCCACTAAGCTTCTGTAAGAATGTCAGGCTTAGTATTTCCCGGTGTCCTGTTAGATTGAGGAGAGCAGATGATGCTGGGCCAGAGTATTTCTTCAGGAAGTTTTTCCAGTTTCGGAATACTGTGCGATTTACTCTAACCTCATTATTGATGGTAATGAGAAATGTTCCAGCCACTGTTTGTTCGTTGACCGTAGCTGTGTTCTCATTGATAGTGATGACGCCTTCATCGATGACCGTTATCGATTCAAAGTGGCTGGGGCGAATGGAGCAGTGTGCGGTGCGTCCCGAATGCAGTTGTTGTGCGCATGTCGTGTAAGATAGTTTTTTGCAGAACGTGGTGGAAAGTGTTGCGGTGCAGTTTTCGTTCGGTATTACTTGATTGCCGCAGTCAGCTATGATAATGTTTTCGGCGAAGTTCAGTATAGTGCTATTGTGCTAGACAGGAAAAATAATAATTTTCTTAAACTCTTTGCTAGGTTTTGGATATTTTATAACAGAATGTAAAAAATGATTTTTTAATAAGTCTTTAGTTTGTGCAACTTGCAATAAGTCTGTTACAGTAATATTTGTGGAATGTTCATTGATTATATCTTTTAAATCATCAGAATCTTAGGTTAGGTTAGGTTGTAATGGCTGTCGATGTTTTCGACACACTTAGGCCACATTTGGGCCCGTTGTGATACCATGGATCACTCCATAAAGGATTGCCAACACGTTGGGACATTTCAATCTAATAAGGGGTCCAGTCCGTCGACTGGATAAATTTGCTTATTTTTCGCGGGCTAAGCAGTTCTAGTTCCCCTAAGTTGTTGAGGAAATACTTTCCCAGAAATTTGTGTCTTCTTTTACTTAAGGCCGGACAGAAGCAGAAGAAGTGCTCTGGAGATTCCTCCTCTTCCTCATCTCTGCAACTTCTGCAGAAGTCATTGTAAGGGGCGTTAAGCCTTCGTGCGTGAATACCTATCATCCAGTGCACAGTGATGGCCCGGATAACTGCCGAGCAATCCGTTCTACTCAACTTACAAAGTTTGGTAGAGCGGGATTTGCTTATACTAGGCCAGGTCTGCTTTGCTTTTCTACTGGTCATGGAATTATACGAGAGCCTGCTGGCTACGTGGATTGAGTGGGTTTGGAGGATGAGCTTGCAGGTAGCTAGGGGCATACAGATTCCCTCCTTGTCTGGAAGGACGGTATCAGTCGTGCCTCGCCTAGCGAGTTCATCCGCTATACAGTTACCTTGGATATCTCGGTGGCCCGGTACCCATATAAGGTTTACGTCGAATTGTTCCTCGATCTCGTTTAGAGATCTGCGACAATTTGTGACTGAACTAGACTTAGTAGTCCGGGCTAGTAGGGATTTGAGGGCTGCTTGACTATCACTGTATATAATTATGGCTGTTGCCTCAGTATGATAGTCTCGCAGTTTGTTTATTGCTTCATTGATAGCTAGTACTTCCGCCTGGAAGACACTGCAGTGATCAGGAAGCCTGAACGATAAATTTAGGTGCAGTTCGTGGGAGTATACTCCCCCAACTACTCTGCTGTCCAGCTTGGATCCGTCCGTGTTGAAATTTAAGGCTCCGGCGTGGCCTGGAGTATCGTTTTCCCATTCTTCCCTTTTTAGTATGAGTACTGTAAAGGGTGTCTCTATGTGCTCGTTTAACATACAGTAGTCAGTCTTAGTGGGGACATGTCTGCTATTATTTAGAATCGCAGAGTGTCCATAGGGCTTGGCAACCCAGTAACCTGAGTCTCTTAAGCGAATTGCTGTCATTGTGGCGCGTTCCACGCTTACTTGTTTTAGTTTCCTAATATTGAGGATGGCATCGAGTGCATCGCTTGGGGTTGAGCGGAGAGCTCCTGTAATGCAGAGCTCTGCCATCCTCTGAATTTTATTTATTTTATTGTTTGTGGTTTGTCTTGATAGGGCTGGCTTCTAAACTAGGATCCCATATAGAAGGATCGGTCTGACTACCGCTGTGTATAGCCAGTGTACGATGTGACGGGACATGCCCCACTTGAGCCCTATAGCTTTCCTACAAGTGTAGAGAGCTACTATTGCTTTCCTGCTTCGCTCTTGGATATTTAGGATCCAGTCCAGTTTTTTGTCCAGGACTAGACCTAAGTATCTCGCGCTTTCGCTGAAGGAGAGGTTAGTCTCCTTTAGTCTTTGGGGGTATTAGTTGTGGGATTTTGTATTTCCTAAAGAAGAGAATCTGAATCTTTAATCCCGGGATTTATTATTTCAATTCTAGAGAGTGTGACTGACAACATAAGTGCTTCTAGTTCGGCTATTATTATTATATTTCTTGAAAGTAATGCCTCATATAGGGGTTCTGTATTTACTTGCTTTGTCTGTGTGCTTTTAATTAAAATGTTTACACTGTCTGTTAGCCAATTTATTTACTGTTGAATTTTAAGTTTATAATAAATTGGCTATTTTCTGAATCTACGAGCTGTTTCTCTGTAAACTTGATACTCTCGAAATCGTCGAAATCTGGCACACCGGCTACTACTTTAAAGGCAGTACCTTTCAAGTTAATACTTCTGGAATGACGGTGGTGAATTTCTATTGTAGCTAAGAGAGTTTGTACATGTCGAATATCCGGGTCCAGCATCTGTTTCATGTGGCTCTGAGGGAAGTGACTCTTTAATTTTTGTGTCGCCTCCGCTATCTCAGAGTATCTGGTCAAATTTGTTGAGTGTTTTAAATGTTGGAATTCGGTCCATATAGTCACGTCTCCTTCTATGGTATTGGTATGTAGTATGGAAGAACTGTAGTCCGTCAGTTTGGCTTTCGTTGTTGTGATAAAAAATAGGGTAACCCAAAACCTGAAATGTTAATAATAAAGGAATTAATTCTAACTAAATGTTATTAAATCCATCTAAAATTGTCCTTGTGGACCTCCCTCTCCTTTATTAAGACCGTTGTCTTCAAATCGGCTTCAATAGTTTCTTCCTCATATAGAGGCGTTAGGTTGTTACCTAGCCTATTATTTGATTTTACTCCATCGCCCACTCGGAAAGCTCTATTTTGTGTCTTTTCGTTGGGTCTTTGATTCTGGATTTCTTGGTTTTTATGTACTATTTTAATGGGTTTCTTATTTGTGACAGAATGTATTGTTCTGTTGTATTCTATTTGTGATTGTAGTATCAATTCGACTGTGTCACTTAAGTGCTTTCCTAATTTTAAGCACCTAACGCTTTCCGCGAGCTTACTATGGTATCTCTCAATTTGTCCATTTAATGTGCTCTGAAGCTGAGCATTTATAATTTGTACGTCGAAACGGTTATTCAAGAGGTTTTTATTGTTCCTGAATTTATGGATAGTTCATTGTCGCAGTACACAGTTCTAGATTGGGGGTAAAATTTCATAAATTGTAGGATAGACGGCTGTATGTCCTGGAAGCTAGAGGTCGAACAATAGCGACTTTGGAAAATTTATCGACGCAAGTTAAAAAGTATTTTTTATGTATGGAATACATGTCAGTATAGAGTATATCACCTACTTAGAACTGGATGGGCGTTTGGAGGATGTCGTTCGTATATATATCTTATATATTAGGCGACTACAATTTCTCCTTAATTGTTTATGTTGATGATGTCAATGACAATTTTTTTCGAATGCCAGAACTTAGTTGTCGGAAAAGTTTCGACTTACCTATTTTGAATTAATGTCAAAATTGGTAAACCGCACACAATTGCGTTTTCTACATCATTTTTGACCTCATCATACACATTTTCCACTAAACTCTATCGGAAAAATGTATTGTATGCTTTGTTTTCTGACCAATCATATTAGTGGTTCGTGTAGAAGGAACTGCGTTCTCCTTTAGGATTATTTGATATTGAAAACAATTCGCCAGCTTGTAGGTAGACTCAATAGTGTAACATACGTTAATGACAACTCGCTATGTCTCGTGGCCAAATCGGATGATGTGTCTTCCTCTAAGGCGTGAAAGTTTTGTTGTGATAAGGCATCAGCAACAAAGTTATCTCTTCCCGATCTATAATGGGAGCAGGGAGCTTTGTCTAAAAAATTAATCTGGTCACAGTAGGCGGCATCGTCGTCTATGTCTTCTGTTTCCCGTTCGGCTACCTCAATGTCTTCATTGAGCGGACTTTCTTCCGAAGCCAAATGGTTGACTCGTTGTTGTTTCGGTCCTGTGAACCGTGCGGTTCCACTACTTGGTCGTTTACTTGTTTGTCCAAAATTGTTGCAAGTGTTTGGTTGTGTGCTCTCTTGTTGTTGCCAATTGTTAGGGTTTGGTTGGCTTTGTTGGTATTGGGTATTTTATCTGAAACGGGAAGAGCTATCCACGTCCGTTGGCTGAACCTGATCTTAGGTTGGTGCTACTGATTGCCTTCTAGTGAGGTACGGGTTTTTCCCTGGCTGGGTATTCCTATTTTCGGACGTTGTGTTTCTGTCCCTAGTTTGTTGTCTCTGTTCGATTTTTGAGATCTTTCCTCAACACTTCGTGCAAAATTACTAGCAAACACAAATCTTTCGTGGTTGGATTCAACTTCTTGTGCTAATTTCAGAGCGGAAGGAAGATCTGACGGTCTTGCTGAGGAAAGAACGTCGCTTAACAACTTTCTAATGCCAGATTTAAAAACTCGTAGAGTATCTGCTCTGTATTTTTCATTTAATGATGAGGCTACTGCAGTTTCGTTGGTCATGATTGTCTTGTTAATGAGAAGAGTCAGTTTCTTCTCAACTTCATCATAGTATTGTAGTAATGTCATATTTCCTTGGCGGAAAGTGGACATCTCTTGCTCGATAAGGTAAATAGGACGTGTGTCGGTGTAAGTGAAGTCTAGCCGATTTATTATAGCTTTGAAATTTAGGGGCGTATCGAAAGATGGAAGAGTAATGTATGCCGGACCCTTGATTTTGTGTTTTATTATCCCCAAGGCCTGGTTATGTTTTGAGGTACCCTCATATTTTTCGAAAACCTTATAAGCGATATGCGCTGCTTTCTTGCATGACACGTATGTCTCAATGTCTTGAAGAGACTTGATTATGTCTCAAAGTCTGGAAGAGACTTGATTATGTCTAGTGTTTCGTTACAGATGCCAGCGGTTACTGGTGATACTGCGCCTTTTACTATGGTTCTGTTCACTTTTACACTGTTCTACTTGTAGGTCAGGACCTTCTAATCTTTGGAATTTTTCTAATAACTCTAGCTCTTTTTCACTAATAAATATTTATAAACTTAAAAGATTTACATAAGGATATGCTTTTGTTTATATTAAACTTTTCACTCATAAATATTTATAAACTTCAAAGATTGAAATAATGAAATGCTTTTCACTTTAAATTTTAGTTAAAAATCGTTTATTTTAATTCTTGTTTATAAAATTCTAACGAACATTCCACTTACATGTTTTTTTTAATTTTCTTAAAATTTTAATCATAAAGCTGAAGTAGTTGTAGTTTCTGCTTGTTGTTCCGGGCTGTTGGGATTCTGCTCTGGGTTGTTGAGATTCTCCGGGTTGATGGTATGTGTTGTTGATGTGGCTGGTTACTGTTGTTGTAGTTCTTTATAACAGAGGTCTTATCTCATTTTATTGTAGTTACGGTGAAGGGTCATATCTCCGTAATTGAGTCACTTATAACACTTGTTTTTAATTATTTAACGTGCAAGTTTATTGTCAAATATGAACTAAATCTAATTACAAAGTGCACTTAGAACTGCGATCCCACGGTGTTCGCTGAAGGCCACAGAAGACGGGGCACACGAACTAGCCGTGCACTACTAATAGTCGTGCTGCATTGGTACACTTTTGCGGAATACTTTCTTATTGCGACAGCGCTTGGAATGTGCAGCTCATCGCGGAAAGCAATGAAAGTATAGAGGGAATAACTGCACTTTTAACTTGGGATTAACAAAATTTCGAAAAGATGACCGAAAAAAAAAATCGAACGTTTTTTTTTATTTATTCTTAATGTTTGTCTATGTTTATCTTCTCTACATAATCGCCATTGTTTTAAATAAGTGATGTTAATCCAAACTGAACATCGATTTGAAAATCGGATTATTAAAACCGTCCGTGCAAATATCGATTGATCGAAACATCGGAGATTTTGACATCGATTGATAGATTTTTCATATGTACATAAATACACTGAAAAGGGCATGATCACGTTAACATATTTTAACTCAGCTCGCGATCAGTAACATTTTGTAATTATGTTATTTATATACATAGAGCTTAATTGAAAAGTTTTATTTTTCTTTAAAAAAAATCAAAATTTTGTCACCAGGATCCCATCGCATCGCATCCTGTCGCATCACGTTCCTTTGAATCCCATCGCATCGAATCCCATCCCTTTACATCTTATCGCATCCCATCCCATCGCATCACAAAGCATAAATGTAAACTTTACTTTTTCTTTGAAATGATATTTTGACACCGCGTGTGTATTTTGTAGCGTTCGATAAGGATGTGCAATCAGGGCGATTTTTCATGAATATCGATATAGGCGTGCAAACCCATGAGTCGGGCTGAATTGGTAAAAATTTTTTTGTATTAATGTTTGTCTATGTTTATCTTCCCTACATAATCGCCATTGATTTTAATGCATTTCTTAAGCCCCTAAATCCACTTTTCAAAACATTTATCAAAATCAGACAGACCCCATAAAGTATATATATTCTTGATCAGCATCAACAGCCGAGTCGATATAGCCATGTCCGTCTGACTGTCTGTCTGTCCCTTTTTCGAAAATCTAGATCTCAGAGACTATAAGGGCTAGAGGCACCAAACTTGGCAATTATGTTCATCTATATTTTGCATTGAACAAGTTTGTTTTAAATTTTTGCCACGCCCCCTCCGCCCCCGGAAATTGAAATACAAAATTTCGAAGTCGAATTACAAGACCATTTTTAATGCTAGCGCCTTTTGTGTTGGTACATATAATATACGTTATGGTCTAAACCTGTTCAATAAATTTGATTCCAATCGTATGGTAAACGCGGAAGTTATTCAACTAACAATGTTAGGGCAAAAGGAGGAAGAAGAGACGGTAGCGAACTCTTTGTTTATTAACTTCGTAGTGGCGCCACCTATTGTATGGTACGCAACATTGAAGAACAATCCATAGTGAACTCTTCTTTACACTCAAAAAGTACTGGGTCTCCTACTGTCGAGCTTGCTCCACTGTAGCTTACTGCATTCTTTCTTCTAATACCATTTTGCACTAACCGTCTGGCTCTTTTTCATGGAAATAGCAGCTTCAACTTCGGATTTGGTAAAATAAACGAATAGCATAACTTTTGTAGCTGACTTTTGTTGCTTAGCTTTAATGAGTGGGTTGGCTCCTTTTGCGCTCCATACAAGGACTGCTGTTTGGTTTCCGAGTAGTATTTATAAAACCAAACTTCGTCACCTGTAACGACTTTATTAAAGTTGCCGGACTTCCCATTTTCCAAAAATTTTGGTCAAATTGTATTCGAGCTTCGTTTTGGGCCTCATTTAGAATACGTGAAACCCATCGAACAGAATTTTTCTTGTACAGCAGATCTTGATACAATATTCGAGAGACGGCCATGGCACTCAAGCCCAGATAGTCTTCAGAGATCGTTCCATATGCATTTTGGCGTTAATTATATATTTGTACCGGCTTCATTTTGCGTCGAAACCCAAATAAAATGTTGTAGCGAATTTCGGTTTGCCTTGGTGTTTGAATTTCATCTGTGGCGCCTTCAGCTAATTTGCGATTTCTAGTCTCCATTTTAACCGTTCAAAATTAACAATAGAATACCGTAAAAGTATAACTTGACACTTTTAAAGTTTTGAAAAACAATTTAAGAGTCGCCAATTTACCGAACTTTTGTTAGACCTCGTATGTATGTGTATACGTGAGCAGGTTAACTCTGTTTGCATTTGTATCGAATCTATCATCGTCGTTTACTTCCACAGGGTATTTTACTGTCGGGCCCTCCCGTTTGAATGATATATTTTTTTTAATATTATATGTACATACTCAATGAGAAAAAATATAAGGCAGAATGTATAAAGCCTTTGTGAATTAACCTAAAGTTTCGTGGAAAATACCCCACTGTGCTTCGTGAGGATGTTTCCGTAATGTGCTTTGCCATGTTTCGAAAAGTAAATCCGAATTATCGCGTTGATTTATAATTATGAATAGAACATGGGTACATCACTGCACGCAAAAAATAGTTAAAACAATTATATGATTGGTTATTTGAAGAGCATGGCCATTAAATCAAATTTCTGTGTGCTGTCTATAGGCAGAATGGAAACTTTTTAGTTAGTTAAACCATTGAAATTCGATAATGTTGCAAAAATTGTTGCAGCAGGTTAACTCTGTTTGCATGCATATAGAATCTAGAAATCGTCGTTTACTTCCACAGGGTATTTTACTGTCCTCCCGACTAAATGATAGATATTTTTTATATTATTAGTATAAAGTTAATTAAAAAGAATATAAGGCAGTTTGTATAAAGCCTTTGTGAATTAACCTACAGTTTCGTGGAAAATACTCCATTCAATTTAAAAGTCTTCCTTGTCTATGGCGAAACCTTTGATCAAAACAAAATAGGGTGTTTGTTAAGTTTTGCCCAGAGCTCGAAAAATTTTGAAAATTTGTTCCTGGTTAGACCCCGAGTTATCATGAATTTAGGCGAACAAATTGCGAGGTCTCTTGTTGTTTTTTATAATTCATTTTAAAGTTTAATTTTTATGAAGCTTAAAATGGCTTGCGCAGGGCACTTGCTGTGTTGTTGTTGCAGTTTTGGTTGTTGTTGTAATTATTGATGTTGCTAATGTATTAGTTGTTGTTTTTTTTATATTATCACTAATTTTAAGGAAAAATATCTACTAATGCAAAGCAATTGAAATATTTGTGCTGTCAGTTGTTATTGGACTTGCTTAACTAAGCGAGTCGACTCGAATCTATGGCGCGACTTTGTAACGGCCGTTGCTGAAAAATTTATTTGTTGTGCGGCTCATTTAAAGAAATGCGCTGAGGGCAAAATTAAAAAAAAAAAATTCGCGCGATTTTTAAAATAATACCAATAGCTTTCATTGTCAATTTAGCTATTTTATAGCTAGTTTAGCAATTCCAATCACAACAGACAGCACAAGTATTTCAATTGCTTTGCATTAATAGATATTTAGACCCAGTACTTTAAAAAAGTACAAATGGGTCTATTACGTTTGTACAAAAAAAAGTGCGTAACAGGCAGAAGGAGGCGTGGCAGACCCCATAAAGTATATATATTCTTGATCAGCTTCAACAACCGAGTCGATATAGGCATGTCCGTCTGTCTGTCTGTCACTTTTATGAGATCCTAGATCTCAGATACTATAAGAGCTAGAGACACCAAATTTGGCATGTAGGTTCATCTATATCTTGCATTGATCAAGTTTGTTTTAGATTTTTGCCACGCCCACCTCCGCCCCCGGAAATTGAAATACAAAATTTCGAAGTCGATGTCGAATTACAAGAGCCCCTTTAATGCTAGCCCCTTGATTTTGATTGATTGGTACATATAATATACACTATAGTTCAAAACTGTCCAGAAAATTTCATGCACAATGTTACGGGCAAAAGGAAGAAGAAGAGACGCTAGCGAACTCTGTGTTTATTAACTTTTAACGTAGTGGCGCCATCTATTGAATGGTACGCAGCATTGAAGAACAATCTATAGTGAACGGTTTGCACTCAAAAGTACTGGGTCTCCTACTGTCGAGCATGCTCTACTGTAGCTTACTGCATTTTTCCATTAAAATTAGTGTTAATAACAAAAAAGCAACAATCATAACATTAAGAACAACAAAGAAGACTAAAACAACAAAAACAAAAACCAACAACAAGAACATTACAAATACTTACCACTCAAAATGTCAGATCAAAATTTTCTTTTAAACGCGAGAAATTTCGAGTTTTAGTAAAAAAAATGATTCTATTGCTCTGCCTATATTTTAAACAAATAGTTGAAAGTCATTTAAAATTTTTTTTAATAAAAAATATTTAAAAAAATGCAGTAGGCTACAGTGGAGCAAGCTCGACAGTAGGAGACCCAGTACTTTTTGAGTGCAAAGCGTTCACTAAAGACGTACGTACCAACAATAGATGGCGCCACTTGATAAACATAGAGGCCGCTAGCGTCTCTTCTTCTTCCTTTTGCCTGTAACATTGTTGGTTTAATAACTTCCTCGTTTATCAACCGATTGGAATGAAATTTTCAGGACAGGTTTGGACTATAGCGTAGAGTATTATGTATACCAAAAATCAAGGCGCTAGTCTTAAAGGTTCTCTCGTAATTCGAATCTCGTAATTTTATTTTTCAATTTCCGGGGGCGGAGAGGGGCGTGGCAAAAATCTAAAACAAACTCGTTCAATGCAAGATACAGATGAACGTACATGCCAAATTTGGTCTCTCTAGCTCTTATAGTCTCTGAGATCTAGGCGACACAAAATCGGACAGACAGACAGACAGACAGACGGACAGACGGACATCGCTATATCGACTCGGCTGTTGATACTGATCAAGAATATATATACTTTATGGGGTCTGCCACGCCTCCTTCTGCCTGTTACGCACATTTTTTGGACAAACTTAATAGACCCATTTGTACTTCTTTAAAGTACTGGGTTTAAAAATTGTATAAGTTTTGCGTTAAAATGATGTAATAAAGCCCACGGACATTATTGAATTTTGAAAAGTAAATTTACGCCCATGGGCTTCATTGCACTTTTGGGAGTGAAATAACGCCCATGGGCGTTAAAGCTGATCATAAAGTTTATTTTATTATTATTAATTGGTTAATCTCAATACTGTTCAAATAGACCTACACCGGATCAATTTTAATCGCTGTAAACCCATATAAATGCATTAATATATTTAGTAAGGTAAGTCTCTGATTCTCTATTATTGACTTTTATGCAAGTAGAAGGCTCTTTCTAAGATCACTTTCATTTGCGCTATTCAGTGTCATTCGATTATGTATGATTTTGGTCTTTCCACTACAATTTGGCACGTCACATTTGTCATTCGCCCAAAATAAATCGTTTGTCCACTTTGTAAACAAGAGATTTATAAAATAACTAGGGGTTTGCCCCTTGCTCGCTTCGCTCGCCAACCCCCGTCTCGCTACGCTCGCTGAAATCTCGGGGAGAAATGTGGAGTGAAAATAGGGAACACTTCTCACAGCTATAGCCGGGCCTTATTACATTTTTAATAAGAAAGCGGGAAGTGTAAATTCAATTTATCCCCGTAATTGGACTTAAAATAATAGTAATTGGTACTTTATATAATAAAGAGAATTTACATTTTCGCTGCTCGCTGTTTTAAAGTTTTCGCTGCAATTGGATTATTGCAGCAAGAGCGAGTAACAGTGCCATATACTGAAAATTGATTTTGAAAGTCGCAACACTAATGAATCGTATTCGTATGTTGTGTAAAAATTTAATCTCAATATCTTGAACCGTTTGGCCTACAGCGTGATGACTCAGTCAGTCAGGACAAAGAGTTTTATATATATAGATAAGGGGGTTTGCCCTCTGTTCGCTTCGCTCGCCAACCCCCGGCTCGCTGTTCCTATGGCAGCTATATGATATAGTCATCTGATCTTTACCAAATTCACAGATTGCCGCAGCGAGTAAGAAATACATTATCTGTGAGTTTGGTTGAGATAGCTCAAAAAACCCCACAGGACTCTTAATACAAAATATTAATTTGCATCTGATTGTTCCTATTCTTATTTGCATCTGATTGTTTCCATGGCAGCTATCTGATATAGTCAACCGATTTTTACAAATTTTCTCAGCATGTAGCAGTGAGTAAGAAAAACATAATCTGTGAGTTAAGTTGAGATAGCTAAAACGCAAAGGTCATCATACTTATGTTTTATTTGCATTTAATTTTTCTTATGGTAGCTATATGATATAGTCATCCGATATTGACCAACTTTTCTCAGGGTGTAGCCGTGAGTAAGAAATACATAATCTGTGAGTTTGGGGGAGATAGCTCAAAAAACAAAACAAAATTGCATACTAAGCAGTTTTGACCTTTGACCCCCATTTTAACCCCATCCAGTGAAGATATCAAAAAATCCCGTCTTATTGCACGATAATTAAGTCTCAGCTATATTATGTGAAATTTTCAGCTCGATATCTTAAGCTTTATGGCCTACAGCGTGATGACTCAGTGCATCAGTCGGGACGAAGAGTTTTATAAATATAGACTAGGGGGTTTGCCCCCTGCTCGCTTCGCTCGCTTCCGAGGAGAAATGTGTAGTGAAAATAGGAAACACTTCTCACCAGTTCTTATGTTATTTCTTATAAGAGAGCGGGAAATGTAAATTCAATTTTTCCCTGCAATCGGACTTAAAATAATAGTAATAGTACTTTATATAATACAAGTGGGTTTGCCCCTGCCCGATTCGCGCGCCAACCCCCAGCTCGCTACGCTCGCTGAATTCTCGGGGAAAAATGTGGAAGAAAAATAGGAAACACTTCTCACAGCTATAGCCGGACCTGATGTAACTTTTTATAAGAAAGCGGGAAATAAAAATTCAATTCAACACCAATGAAACGATTTCGATTTAATAAGTATTTGAAAATACTAATTAATAGTATATGTAAAAAATTACTAAAATGTTATTTTAAAAAGAAACTTGTCCTTTTTTTGCTTTTTAGACCCAGTACTTTAAAAAAGTACAAATGGGTCTATTAAGTTTTTTAAAAAAAAAAATGTGCGTAACAGGCAGAAGGAGGCATGGCAGACCCCATAAAGTATTCTTGATCGGCATCAACAGCCGAGTCGATATAGCCATGTCCGTCTGTCTCTCTGTCTGTCCCTTTTTGTGTCGCCTAGATCTCAGAGACTATAAGAGCTAGAGACACCAAATTTGGCATGTAGATTCATCTATATCTCTCATTGATCATGTTTGTTTGGATTTTCTCCACGCCCCCCTCCGCCCCCGGAAATTGACAAACAAAATTTCAAAGTCGAATAACAAGAGCCCCTTTAAGGCTAGCGCCTTGATTATTGATACAGATAGTATTCACTATGGTCCAAACCTGTCCAGAAAATTTCATCTTAATCGGATGATTAACGCGGAAGTTATTCAACTGACAATGTTGCGTGCAAAAGGAAGAAGAAGAGACGCTAGCGACCTCTGTGTTATTAACTTCGTAGTGGCGCCATCTATTGCATGGTACGTAACATTGAAGAACAATCTAGCAAACGCTTTGCACTCAAAAAGTGCTGGGCTTACTGCATTTTTAGTAACCGTATTGAACTGTAAATTGTATGTGGGCTAATCCCAGAAGCAGTCGCTCTTTTCGTTCAGAAACTTTTTCTTGTTATTTATATAAGCAAATCTTTATATATAAAACTCTTTGTCCTCACTGATACACTGACTGATTCCCTGACTGACTGATCACGCTGTATAGAGCTGAAATTTTCACACAACATAACTGAGACATATTTATCGTGCAAAAAAATGGGATCGGATCACTATATCATATAGCTGCCATAGGAACAATCAGATACAAATTAAAACTTTGTATGAAGATCTTTGTTGTTTTTTGAGCTATCTTAACAAAACGATTACTCACTCTTGCTGCTATTATCCAATTGCTGCGATCACTTTAGAACAGCGAGCAGCGAAAATGTAAATTCTCTATATCATATGAAGTACTATTACTATTATTTTAAGTTCAATTGCAGGTAATAATTGAATTTATATTTCCCGCTTTCTTATTACAAATGACATAAGGTCCAGCTATAGCTGTGAGAAGTGTTTCACTATTTTCACTCCACATATCTCTCCCGCTTTTTTATAATAAATGACATAAGGTCCGGCTATAGCTGTGAGTAGTGATTCCTATTTCACTCCCTATTTCTCCCCGAGATTTCAGCGATAGTAGCGACCCGGGGTTGGCGAGAGAATCGAGCATTGGAGGGTTTGCCCCCTGCTTGTACAAAGTAATACTATTTTAAGTCGATTGCAGGTAAATATTGAATTTAAATTTTCAGCTTTCTAATAAGAAATCACATAAGGTCCTGCTATAGCTGTGAAAAGTGTTCTCTATTTCACTCCACATTTCTCCCCGAGATTTCAGCGAGCGTAGCTAGGCGGGGGTGTGCGGGCGAAGCGAGCAGGGGGCTGCCTCCAAGTTCATACATAAACTAATTTATTTTGATGAGCAAACCAATTGTATTTTTGCCTATTTTGGTTAAAATGGACTTGTGATATGACGAGTATAAATTAATAGAATTACACAGTGTTACAGCAAAAAAAACCCTGGGAAATGATAGTGATTTTGTAGTAGGGCTTATCGAGTATGTAAAATTCACTAAGTTACAAGCTGTTAGGTACCCATACATAGCAAAACTAGTTTTTTTAGCGGTAAATGCAGATTTTGGGGTTTCCCAAAATTCCAAGTATGCAGGTTTGCTATACTCGATAAGCCCTACGAGAAAATTACTATCATTTCCCAGGGTTTTTAACTTCATTCCAATTTTTAGACCTAGTACTTTAAAAAATGACAATTGGGTCTATTAAGTTTGTGCAAAAAAAAATGTGCGTAACAGGCAGAAGGAGGCGTGGCAGACTTCATAAAGTATATATATTCTTGATCAGCGTCAACAGACGAGTCGATATAGCCATGTCCGTCTGTCTGTCTGTCTGTCTGTCTGTCTGTCTGTCTGTCTGTCCCATTTTCGAACACCTAGATCTCAGAGACTATAAAAGCCAGAGACACCAAATTTGGCATGTAGGTTCATCTATATCTTGCATTGATCCAGTTTGTTTTAAAGTTTTGCCACGCCCTTCTCCTCCCTCGTAAATTGAAAAACAAAATTTTAAAGACGAATTACAAGAGAACCTTTCAAACTAGCGCCTAGATTTTTAGTATACATAATACTCACTTTAGTCCAAACCTGTCCTGAAAATTTCATTCAAATCGGATGATAAGCGCGGAAGTTATTCAACTGACACTGTTACAGGCAAAAGGAAGAAGAAGAGACGCTAGCGACCTCTATGTTTATCAAGTGGCGCCATCTATTGAATGGTACGCAACATTGAAGAACAATATTTAGCTTTGCACTCAAAAAGTACTGGGTCTCCTACTGTCGAGCTTGCTCCACTGTAGCTTACTGCATTTTTAACACAGTGTTCTTCTACAGAAGTCTAATGAAAATGCAAAGAGGCCACTTTAATCTAGTCCGTTTTAGTTTCCAAAAAAGTTAAGATACATAAATTTATACATAGATCAATATCCCCTTAATCTTAGTTGAAAAAATATTGCGCGCAACACGTATAGAACTACACTATGGGTTCTCGGCGTTTGCTAAAAAACCAAAAGCATTTCGACTCCAAATATTCTCAGTATTCTTAGTAATCTCAGCTTTCTTTTAGATATTGGTTTTTGTGTCCTTTTTTTTTGGAGCAATTCGCTTAAAATAACAAATGCAATTGAAAATGTATAAGTAACTGCAATCTTGTGTAGCCTACGCTACAGCACATTATAAACAATTATTTATAAAAAGTAACTAACGAAATTAAATACTATGCCATTTGAAAGTTTACTTTAATTCTGCTTTACAAAAGTTGACAGTATATCTTTTAAAAGACCAAAAAATGTTATATCGTGATGTACAAAAACGTACAAGTGTTACGTACGACACGCGAGATTAGCCCATATAATATATATAAATTTAAATCCGCTGAGAGTTGTATATAGGAATTTTAAAAGAATTTTCAACAAATCACAGGTATCTTCTTTAATGTTATACAAGAGATCCTTAATTAGTGATGTAAGAAAACATCGATTGATCGATTTTTGCTTACGCGACTTTCGAGTTTTTTATCTCGATATATTTGTAGCCGATCAATCGATTTAAACAAATGATGCTTCGATCAATCGATATTTCCATGAGCAATATTAAGAATCCGATTTTTAAATCGATGTTCATTTTGGACTTACATCTCTATGTTAAAGTATTGATAATTATCATAAAGTGCATTAAAATACAATGATTTTGTGATTTATTACAACAACAATTTAAAATTATTAAGTTAAACTTTATTTCGAATTATTAAACGATGATTATATTATCTTAAAAGAAAACAAAACAAAAATGGAAAATCAAAAAAAAAACTTTATAATTATTTTATACTGACATAATCGTTTTGTACTACTACTATGTTCTATAAACAAAAAAATTGCTTATAAATTTTAAATAGCATTATTGTCGAACCGTTATCAAAGATCCGTTCAGACGGTCGACTTTTGTGTGTCTTTTTCTGACCGACGGAAAGTTTGCCGTTCCCACCAAAATCCCATAGCTTTTTGATTTGACAGAATCTGGTCATACTTTGTTAAATTTCATACAAAAATGTAAGCATCTCTTAGTAGGCGACGACTGACATCGGTCAGCTTGGCATTTTTAATGTATATCTAAAATTTTGTGTGTTTACACGGCAGCGTTGGGTTTTCAGCAAAAAAAGCCACACAAAAGCCGACCGTCTAAACGGTACTTAAGTAAGTTAGCAAAATGGTACTGATGATAGAGACTGACATCTCTTGAAACTTTTATACCAATTAAGAAGGTCGATACACTTACTACAAAACAAACAATTTTAAAATTGAAACATTTTGTTTTTTAAAAATATTTGGTGGCTTGAATATATGAATATTTAAATCTGCAATGTTCATATTAAACTTTTAATATAAGCCTTATTAAATACAATATTTGAATTATATAACTTAATTTAAAAATATAGAAAAATAAAAATAAATAAAATTGAATGTGAAACTTATATTGTTTCGAATCAAAAGTGGTTTTACTTTGATACTAATATGTGCATATTAGAACATCAGTCTTAGTGTGAAAATTTTGGATTAACAAATATCAGCAATAGTCCAAAATCAAGGCGAAAAATAGTTGCATCAAAGTGTAAGTAATGAAATTTACAAAGTTTTTTTCTGTCTTTCGCTCCGTTAATCGAAAAACGTCAAATATTTATAGATTGTTCACTATCATTTGTAAACAAAACTAAACAAATTGAATCACAATTTATTAATTCGATGTCCATCGAAAATCTCCTAAGAGAATAATGATAATTCGCGGTCCATCGAAGATTATTTTTATACCCTGCAGGGTATATTAAGTTTGTTCTTGTTAAAAATAAATATGCGTATGCACTGCAGTGTCTATATACTTACTTGTTGGAATGTAGCTTTCTTGCCCCTCAATTGTAGCTTTAAGTGTAGTTGCCTCCGCGCAACTGAGTTATACCCATGTTCGCAGTTTCTTTAAGATCAGTTCTCAACTCACATGTATTGAGTGAACAAGGAATGTTTACTAGTGTCCACATGAAGCGGCAATACAATTACACATTATAACTTTAACAGGTCAAAAATATAGCGCAAGCTAACTTTGGCGCGCCAAAGTTTGGATACCCTTGCAGTGCCCTGGGTAAGTCGTCAGATTTTTTACAAAATTTGTTAAATGTTGATTTCGAACCGATCGTTCCTATGGCAGCTATATGATATAGTAGTCCAATTTACACCAAATTTGGTCAGCGTGTTTAGAACTTAGTCAAACACACAATGTGTATATTTGGTTGAGATATTTAGAGAAACAAAAAAGTTTTTCATACTAAATGTTTATTTCCAACCGATCGTTCCTATGGCAGCTATATGATATAGTTATCCGATCCGGCCGGTTTCGACATATGTACTGCGTGCAGTAAAAAGACGGACCTGTACTAAGTTTCATCAAGATAGCTTCAAAACTGAGAGACTAGTTTGCATAGAAACAGACGGACAGACGGACACAGGGACAGACGGACAGACGGACATGGCTATATCGACTCAGCTCTTCGCCCTGATCAAGAATATATATACTAAATGGGGTTTGTAAGGCTTCCTTCAATGCGTTACAGATTTCGTGACAAAATTATAATGCCCTCTGCAAGGGTATAAAAAAAGTATATATCAGGCAGAAGGAGGCGTGGCAGATCCGTGAAATCCGTGTTACCGAAATCGCAACATAGAAAAGAATATTCTAGAATAATAGCTAAAGAGACCACAATCGAACTCGTTGTTATGCGCAGAGCAGGTGGGTCGAAGGTTATCATTTTTTACAATGACACATTTTGTAAAGTATTGTAAAATGGGCGTCACAGGGAAATTTTTTAGACCCAGTACTTTAAAAAAGTACAAATGGGTCTATTAAGTTTGTGCAAAAAAAAAATGTGCGTAACAGGCAGAAGGAGGCGTGGCAGACCTCATAAAGTATATATATTCTTGATCAGCATCAACAGCCGAGTCGATATAGCCATGTCCGTCTGTCCGTCGTCGTCGTCTGGTCCTATTTTGTGTCACCTAGATCTCAGAGTCCATAAGAGCTAGAGACACCAAATTTGGCATGTAGGTTCATCTATATCTCCCATTGATCAAGTTTGTTTTGGATTTTTGCCACGCCCCCTCCGCCCCCGCAAATTGAAAAACAAAATTTCAAAGTCGAATTACAAGAGCCCCTTTGAAGCTAGCACCTTGATTTTTGGTACATATAGTATACACTATGGTCCAAGCCTGTCCAGAAAATTTGATTTCAATCGGATGATAAACGCGGAAGTTATTCAACTAACAATGTTACGGGCAAAATGAAGAAGAAGAGACGCTAGCGACCTCTGTGTTTACTTATTTCGTAGTGGCGCCATCTATTGCATGGAACGCAACATTCAAGAACAATCTAGTAAACGCTTTGCTCTCAAAAAGTACTGGGTCTTCTAGTGTCGAGCTTGCTCCACTGTAGCTTACTGCATTTTTTTTTTAATTTAATTTATTTATAAAAAAAATATGTACCAACTTTTGTCATATACTAATGTCTTCTACAGGAAAAAAAATGCAGCAAGCTACAGTAGAGCATGCTTGACAGTAGGAGACACAGTACTTTTTGAGTGCAAACCGTTCACTTTAGATGGCGCCGCTACGAAGATAAGTTAATAAACACAGAGGTCGCTAGCGACTCTTCTTCCTTTTGCCCGCAACATTGTTAGTTGAATAACTTCCGCGTTTATCATCCGATTGGAATGAGATTTTCAGGACGGGATCAGACTATAGTGTATATATATGTATATTATATGTACAAAAAATCAAATCAATAAATGTGCTCGCATTAAAGGTGCTCTTGAAATTCGACCTTGGAATTTTGTTTTGCATTTTCAGGGGGCGGAATGGGGCGTGCCAAAAATCTAAAACAAACTTTAACACAAAAACTGGACGGACGGACATGGCTTTATCGACTCGACTGTTGATGCTGATCAAGGATATATATATTGATAATATAATATTATGGGGTCTGCCACGCATCCTTCTGCCTGTTAAACACATTTGTACAAACTTAATAGAGCCTTAATAACTTTTATAAAATACAGGGCCTAAAAAGGTTTCGACATATGTACTGCGTGCAGTAAAAAGACGGACCTGTACTAAGTTTCATCAAGATAGCTTCAAAACTGAGAGACTAGTTTGCATAGAAACAGACGGACAGACGGACACAGGGACAGACGGACAGACGGACATGGCTATATCGACTCAGCTCTTCGCCCTGATCAAGAATATATATACTAAATGGGGTTTGTGAGGCTTCCTTCAATGCGTTACAGATTTCGTGACAAAATTATAATGCCCTCTGCAAGGGTATAAAAAAAGTATATATCAGGCAGAAGGAGGCGTGGCAGATCCGTGAAATTCGTGTCACCGAAATCGCAACATAGAAAAGAATATTCTAGAATAATAGCTAAAGAGACCACAATCGAACTCGTTGTTATGCGCAGAGCAGGTGGGTCGAAGGTTATCATTTTTTACAATGACACATTTTGTAAAGTATTGTAAAATGGGCGTCACAGGGAAATTTTTTAGACCCAGTACTTTAAAAAAGTACAAATGGGTCTATTAAGTTTGTGCAAAAAAAATGTGCGTAACAGGCAGAAGGAGGCGTGGCAGACCTCATAAAGTATATATATTCTTGATCAGCATCAACAGCCGAGTCGATATAGCCATGTTCGTCTGTCTGTCTGTCCGTCTGTCTGTCCGTCTGTCTGTCCTATTTTGTGTCACCTAGATCTCAGAGTCCATAAGAGCTAGAGACACCAAATTTGGCATGTAGGTTCATCTATATCTCCCATTGATCAAGTTTGTTTTGGATTTTTGCCACGCCCCCTCCGCCCCCGCAAATTGAAAAACAAAATTTCAAAGTCGAATTACAAGAGCCCCTTTGAAGCTAGCACCTTGATTTTTGGTACATATAGTATACACTATGGTCCAAGCCTGTCCAGAAAATTTGATTTCAATCGGATGATAAACGCGGAAGTTATTCAACTAACAATGTTACGGGCAAAATGAAGAAGAAGAGACGCTAGCGACCTCTGTGTTTACTTATTTCGTAGTGGCGCCATCTATTGCATGGAACGCAACATTCAAGAACAATCTAGTAAACGCTTTGCTCTCAAAAAGTACTGGGTCTTCTACTGTCGAGCTTGCTCCACTGTAGCTTACTGCATTTTTTTTTTAATTTAATTTATTTATAAAAAAAAATATGTACCAACTTTTGTCATATACTAATGTCTTCTACAGGAAAAAAAATGCAGCAAGCTACAGTAGAGCATGCTTGACAGTAGGAGACACAGTACTTTTTGAGTGCAAACCGTTCACTTTAGATGGCGCCGCTACGAAGATAAGTTAATAAACACAGAGGTCGCTAGCGACTCTTCTTCCTTTTGCCCGCAACATTGTTAGTTGAATAACTTCCGCGTTTATCATCCGATTGGAATGAGATTTTCAGGACGGGATCAGACTATAGTGTATATATATGTATATTATATGTACAAAAAATCAAATCAATAAATGTGCTCGCATTAAAGGTGCTCTTGAAATTCGACCTTGGAATTTTGTTTTGCATTTTCAGGGGGCGGAATGGGGCGTGCCAAAAATCTAAAACAAACTTTAACACAAAAACTGGACGGACGGACATGGCTTTATCGACTCGACTGTTGATGCTGATCAAGGATATATATATTGATAATATAATATTATGGGGTCTGCCACGCGTCCTTCTGCCTGTTAAACACATTTGTACAAACTTAATAGAGCCTTAATAACTCTTATAAAATACAGGGCCTAAAAAGGTTTCGACATATGTACTGCGTGCAGTAAAAAGACGGACCTGTACTAAGTTTCATCAAGATAGCTTCAAAACTGAGAGACTAGTTTGCATAGAAACAGACGGACAGACGGACACAGGGACAGACGGACAGACGGACATGGCTATATCGACTCAGCTCTTCGCCCTGATCAAGAATATATATACTAAATGGGGTTTGTGAGGCTTCCTTCAATGCGTTACAGATTTCGTGACAAAATTATAATGCCCTCTGCAAGGGTATAAAAAAAGTATATATCAGGCAGAAGGAGGCGTGGCAGATCCGTGAAATTCGTGTCACCGAAATCGCAACATAGAAAAGAATATTCTAGAATAATAGCTAAAGAGACCACAATCGAACTCGTTGTTATGCGCAGAGCAGGTGGGTCGAAGGTTATCATTTTTTACAATGACACATTTTGTAAAGTATTGTAAAATGGGCGTCACAGGGAAATTTTTTAGACCCAGTACTTTAAAAAAGTACAAATGGGTCTATTAAGTTTGTGCAAAAAAAAATGTGCGTAACAGGCAGAAGGAGGCGTGGCAGACCTCATAAAGTATATATATTCTTGATCAGCATCAACAGCCGAGTCGATATAGCCATGTCCGTCTGTCCGTCTGTCCGTCTGTCTGTCTGTCTGTCTGTCTGTCTGTCCCTTTTTTGAGTTCCTAGATCTCAGAGACTATAAGAGCTAGAGACACCAAATTTGGCATGTAGGTTCATCTATATCTTGCATTGATCAAGTTTGTTTTAGATTTTTGCCACGCCCACCTCCGCCCCCGGAAATTGTAATACAAAACTTCGAAGTCGAATTACAAGAGCCCCTTTAGTGCTAGCGTCTTTATTTTTGGTACATATAATAAACACTATAGTCCAAACCAGTCCACCAAATTTCATTCCAATCGGATGATAAACGCGGAAGAAATTCAACTAACAATGTTACGGGCAAAAGGAAGAAGAAGAGACGCCAGCGACCTCTATGTTTATGAAGTGGCGCCATCTGTTGAATGGTACGCAACATTGAAATGCAATCTAGTGAACGCTTTGCACTCAAAAAGTACTGGGTCTCCTACTGTCGAGCTTGCTCCACTGTAGCTTAGTGAATTTTTCCTTCCATATCTAACACATTTCCTCCGCCTTCTTTGCCTGCACCTAAGCGTCTTGTAGCTGTTCCCTTAAGGAAACAGATATTTATCACTAGGTTTCACTCGGATACTTCGATTGATGACGTAAAAGCGTATGTTCAATCGAAGATTCCTAATGCTCTTATAGCTGTAGATAAATTTAAATTTTCTTTTGCTAGAGACACATAACCTTTTAAATTGAATTATTCACAAAAATTTGTTTTAAAAAATTCTGGCCAAATGATTTGCTTATCAAAGAGTTTACTCCTCATAAAATAAGTAGACCTACTGTCTCGTTACCAATAAATTTATCTACAGTTGAACCAGTTGATCCATCGAATCTTTCAAAAAACTAAATTTTCCTTTACTGTTAGCGTGCCAAAACGTTAGAGGCTTTAAATCTAAATAAACTAATCCATATTGAAATAGTATCTCTTTTGATTATAAAATTCTTGCCTTCACTGAAACTTGGTTAAAGCCTGAAATATCTAATATGTCATTATTTACTAACAAGTACACCACTTATAGATGTGACCGTTTGTCACGTGTGGGTGGCGGCGTATTAACCGCAGTTAATTCTGACCTTCCGTCGGAATTATTAAGTTGCTTACCTAATGTTGAGTTTGTTGCAATTAAGTTAACTGTTTATCAAACTTCTATTTATATAACCTGCTCCTATATCCCGCCGTAATCGGATCTTTCTGTTTATCTTGAACACATTTCTATATACGTTTAATATCCTCTAAACTTTCGGATAGAGATTTTTTGTGTGTATTGGGATATATCTTGGTCTATTGTTGATAATCTGGTTGTTTCTACTAGTTCTCATGAGTATATAAATAGCATCCTAGATCTTTCACTTTATCAAGTAAACAATATTCGTAATTGTAACAACCATCTTCTGGACCTAATATTTGTATCTGATCCTTCAGTTCGTGCTGTTAGTAGAATAGATCCGCTCGTGCTTCCCGAAGATTCATTTAACCCTACGTTAGAAATGAACCTTGATCTTCCTATTCCTGAGCAAACTGTGCTCCTAAAGCATCGTCTAAGCTCGCTGTTTTAGAAAATTCGATTTTAACAAATTAAATAGTCTCATTATTAATCATGACTGGCCCCAGTTTTTGCGAGTAATAACTTAGAATTGCTTGTGTCTTTTTTATGACACTTTAAACATTTTTTTGATCAATGCGTTCCTCGAAGTTACTCAGTGAGGTCTAAAAGCCCCAGGTTACCCGAGAGCTATCAAATCTAAAAAATCGCGATATTTTACGTTCACGTTATTCCATTGCTATAGGTAATTTTAAGTCACTTAACTTACAACTTTACAACAATATTTGCGTCGCTGCCGGTTTCAGTTTGCTCAGACTGCAGCCGATTTATTTGAGAATTTTTCAAACTACTTACTTGTTAATAGCTACTCTCCTAATACATCCTATTCCTATAATTTGCAAAAATCTAACTTTATTCCTGAACCCGTGATCAGTGAAGACTCAGTATTATGTGAACTCAATTTAATTAAACCAGTACTCTCCCCAGGCCCCGACGGGTTGTCAGGATGCGTACTTAGGTACTGCGCTGGCTCTTCATATCTACTCTTACATAGACCTTTTTATCTGTTGCATCTTGCTCATTCCCTTCTGTTTGGAGAGAATCACATATCATTCCGTTACACAAAAGTGGCCCTAAGAGTTACTTCACAACTAACTCATATTTGTAGTTCTATAATTTCACCTTACCAACACGGTTTTGTGAAACATAGGTCTACAACCACAAACCTGCTCGAATTTTCTTCTTTAGTGATCAAGGGGTTTAAAAATAAAATGAGACCGACTTGTTTATACCGACTTCAGTAAGCAAGCAACATCATTATTTATACTCTTGATTTGGTACCCCTTACTAGATACGATGAAGTAAATGATCTTGGTAGTCTTCTCGGCCATAAAATGAAGTTTGACACACATGTTGCACAGTAAGGCGACTCAAGCTCTTGGGTTCAACAAACTATGTGCAAAGGAATTTGATGACCCTTATATGACAAAATTACTTTGTGTATCTCTTGTTCGTCCGATTCTGGAATATGGTTCGTGTGTTTGGTCTCCACAATACTATAACCACCAGGATCGTATTGAATCTGTCAAAATAAATTCTATTATTTGCTTTACGTGGTTTTAACTGGGTTTCAGGCTTTATTTACCCCCGTATACTAGTAGACTTCTTTTAAATAATCTAATCTAATCCAATTAATTTTTCAGTTCCTGCCAGATTTGCGTTTTAATTATGTACCACTATCCCTTAATCTTTGTACTAATAACTATTCCCTGCTCGAACCCTTTCGAGTGCTCTGTACGGATTATAATAGACTTTGCAATGTCTTTAATGCAGATGCCTCAACTTTTACTTTTAAAACATCTATACTATTCTCTCTAACTCATATAACTAACACTAACATGATATCAGACCTGATTGGGCTTTTCTTGGGTCTTCCCCAATCCTCGAAACATATGTTAGGTCTGAGTAATTGATATTGATTTTGAACTTGCCCATTATATATATATATATATATATATATATTGCGTGACAAAATTATAATACCCTCAAGGGTATAAAAATTATAATATATATATATATATATATATACCCTCAAGGGTATATTATTATTATTATAATTTTAATTTATAATTTTGTCACGCAATGTGTAACGCATTGAAGGAGGCCTCACAGACGCCATATAATTTTGTCACGCAATGTGTAACGCATTGAAGGAGGCCTCACAGTCCCCATAAAGTATACATATTCTTGATCAGGGCAACGAGCTGGGTCGATATAGCTATGTCCGTCTGTCCGTCCGTCCATCTGTCTGTCAGTCTATCCGTCTGTCTGTTTCTATGCAAACTAGTCTCTCAGTTGTTAAGCTATCTTGATGAAACTTGGTACAGGTCCGTCTTTTTGCTGCACGCAGTACATATTACAGAACCGGCCGGATCGGATCACTATATCATATAGCTGGCATAGGAACGATCGGTTCGAAATCAATTTTTATTATGAAAACTTTTTTGTTTATCAAGATATCTCAATCAAACTTACACATTGTGTGTTTCATAGAATTTCATACATCCTTACCAAATTTGGTTCAAATCGTACAGCTATATCATATAGCTGCCATAGGATCGATCGGTTCGATATCAATATTTAGTATGCAAAACTGTTTTGTTTCTTAAAATAACATTTAGGGTGTTCACTCGACTCTCGCAGCGTCGCAGGTAGCAGATGTGAAACTTGTCAGAACAACAATTAGCGCAACTAGCAACAATCGACTGGATATTGATGGGGAGAATCTTAAGCTATGGCATCAAGAGATCTTATTTTTGAAGGACATAGAGGAAAGCTGAAAGACTCTTGAAGAAAACAAGTTAAAAATGGAGCAAGCTAATGCTGCATATGAATTTAAATACAAGCAACCGGAGCTCGAACAGAAGCAGCGAATATTAAACCATGAGCTTGTACTAAATGTAAAAATTAATAATAATAAATTAAAATTTAGAATTAAGTTTTATTTAAACATAAACACTTTTTTCTTTTCCGACTACAAATAGTCTACACCACTGGGCTCGGCCTCATCGCTTTCCAACCCTTCATAAATATATTTCTCGACATCTTCTAAAAGAATGTTGTGAAGAGTGCAGCATACAAGTATCCAATTGCAAATTAATTAATTAGTACTTTCTTTAGGCTGCAAAACTTTCCGTTGAGAACCCTAACGCAGTTCTCTACTCTGTACCATATTCCACGTTCATTATCCGGGTCCATGATCCGGGAGGTATTACTTACATTCTTTTAGATGGCATTTTCGTAAACTAAAATTTTGTTTATGTTTAAAAAGTAAATAAGCAGATTTTTTAAATGTCAAAGTAGCTCGAATATAAATATCTAACTGCGCACACTTGCTACATAAAAGGTTGTTCACACTTTAGGTGTCGCATGCTTAAAAAGCTGCTACGATGCGAGAGTCGAGTGAACACCCTAATTACTTAACTCACAGATTGTGTGTTTGGTATAGTTTCAAACAGTCTGACCAAATTTGGTGCAAATCGGATCCGTCAGTCAGTGAGTGTATGAGGACAAAGAGTTTTATATATATAGATATCACCACAAATTTTAAATATCGAAGCTCACCGCATTTGGGTAAGCAGTTTGAAATCGTGGTGAAAGTACATTTGAATGATAATTAGGGTGTTCACTCAACTCTCGCATCGTAGCAGCTTTTCAAGCTTGCGTCACCTAAAGTGTGAACAACCTTTTATGTAGCAAGTGTGCGCAGTTAGATATTTATATTCGAGCTACTTTGACATTTAAAAAATCTGCTTATTTACTTTTTAAACATAAACACAATTTTAGTTTACGAAAATGCCATCTAAAAGAATGTAAGTAATACCTCCCGGATCATGGACCCGGATAATGAACGTGGAATATGGTACAGCTCCGCTTCAACAGAAGACACAGCCAATATCGAGTCAGAGTAGAGAACTGCGTTAGGGTTCTCAACGGAAAGTTTTGCAGCATAAATAAAGTTCTAATTAATTAATTTGCAATTGGTATTCAAACATTCTTTAAGAAGATGTCGAGATATATATTTATGAAGGGTTGGAAAGCGATGAGGCCGAGCCCAGTGGTGTAGACTATTTATAGTCGGAAAAGAAAAAAGTGTTTATGTTTAAATAAAACTTAATTCTAAATTTTAATTTATTATTATTAATTTTTATATTTAATACAAGCTCATGGTTTAATATTCACTGCTTCTGTTCGAGCTCCGGTTGCTTGTATTTAAATTCATATGCAGCATTAGCTTGCTCCATTTTTAACTTGTTTTCTTCAAGAGTCTTTCAGCTTTCCTCTATTTCCTTCAAAAATAAGATCTCTTGATGCCATAGCTTAAGATTATCCCTATCAATATCCAGTCGATTGTTGCTAGTTGCGCTATCTGGACTAAACTTTTTTTGATTTAGGACTCCATTAAATAGTTGTCCACAAATAGTTGTAGCACTAAAATATACCGAATATATTAAAATATACTAAACATCTATCGAGTATATTGACATTCATCGTGCTTTTCCACATCTCTAGTTTGCGCAGATGTGAAACACTTTTCGTATACATAGGCAGGGGTCTAGCACTCTCGCATGAAATTGTTCAGTACAAATTGTTGTTCTGACAAGTTTCACATCTGCTACCTGCGAAGCTGCGAGAGTCGAGTGAACACCCTAAGGGTTTTTTATATTAGTGTTAGCAGCATTGTGCCCACCCAACAGCTGGCAATAGCTGGCAGGAGCTATACTAACAAGCAGCAGGGAGGACACCACCGGAGGAGCGATTGGCCACCGTCTCCGGGTGGCTACAGGTTTTTATACAAGTGTTTTTTTTGTTTTTTCAACAATCCCTTTTGCCATAGAGGAATTGTACGAGGCAAATTTGTGGCATATCCCGCTGCCTTGCCGCCTATGTAAGCATAATAGACGTTCCAGCAAGTTAAAATTTAAAATAGATCAAAATATTCATCTGCTTAGTCATAAACTTTAATTTGTTATGTTTATTTTTTAATTTACTTGGTATACATTTAATTTATTTATTTATTATTAATATGCTTAACCGATATATATAAACTTAAATTATTGTTTATCCACAGCTACTGAGACACTTTACATTCTTCACTAGCTGCTCGAGCGTTAGGTGTTGAGAAGGGTGGTTCCAGTAGGATGTGTTATGCCCAATGGCTAAATATATGCATAAGGAAAGTGTTAAAATTAAATAAATAGTATTAGCAAATGACTGTGTAAATACCTTTAATGGGGTGAAGTGAAGTGACACGAGGCCGGAGCGGTCGGATAAGGGTGCTGATCCTTGAAGATCAGAATCAGCATATGGTAGGGTGGGCGACCCAGGTGCCGCCGAGTGGCTGGTACCCATATTCTTTCTCCTCCAAAGAGATACGTGAAGTACATAGACGACCGTGGTAAATTTCCGCAAATATAAATGTTGTTATCCGACTATCCGTGCATCGAAGGTCTTATCTATCCCTGGAAGTACCGAGAGCTAGCTGGCAATCGATGTGCGGATTCAATAAAGCTGTCGGCAAGTAACACGGATAACTATGCAAGATTTAATGCGGAACCAAAATATTTTGATACAAATACTGGTATCACAACAATCAAAATAATCAATGACTTCCCTATGGAATACTAATGGCGTTTCACAGCATAAACTTAAGGTATCTCAATTCCTTCTCGACAAACATCTCGACGTTATGCTACTTTCAGAAACATACCTTACAAACAAGTATAATTTTAAACTACGAGGCTTATTATTCTACGGAATAAATCATCCCGATGTTAAAGCACATGGTGGTACTGGTATAATTAGAAACCGTATCAAGCACCACTGCTATAAAGAAAACTACCTGAAAACTACCTTCAGGCCACATCTATAAACATACAACTCGACAATGGTAACCAACTTACACTAGCCGACTTATACTGCCCACTCGCTTCACTATAACTAAAGGTGAGTTCACGCAGTTTTTTAACTCACTTGGAGAACACTTTATAGCAGCAGGCGACTACAAAACCAAGCGCACGCACTGGGGACCTCGACTCGTGAACCCAAAAGGAAAGCAGCTTTACAATACCGTTATTAAAGCTAACAAGAAGCTCGACCACGTTTCTCCCGGCAGACCAACATACTGGCCAACAGATCCCCGATTTAATTGACTTTGCAATTACTAATAATATTACCAATAATAATGTCCTTCAGATCTCTCATCTGATCACTCGCAACATTAAATTGGGTTAAGATCCATACGTTTCAATTCACAAAAACTAATATATCAACGTTTTTTGATTTCAATGAGCTCCGTTTTTCGCTTTCCTCTCGCTTTCCGTTGAGATAGCGGGAACACAAAAATATTTTTTTTTGCAAGTCTACAAGGCTGAAGAAAAAAAAACAAAAACATAAGTATGTACACACAAAAAGTATTTCGTAAGACATTTGCATTTGACATTGCAAGTAAACAATTTAAATTACCTCTGCCATTCAACAACACCATTCCTTCAACACCATTTCTATTTTTCAGCACAGCCAACACCAATTTTATTTTGCAAATATGCAAATAAATTAGAACTGACGCTAAAAACTTGCATTCCAATTCCCGCTTTTTTCTTTTTTGACATGAGAAAAAAAATCGAGCCTCGGAAAACATCGGTTTAAAAACATCAATGTTTTTTTAAAAAAAAAATTTAAAAACATCGATCTATCGATATATTGTCGATGTTTTTCCAGCTCTACTTCATTTCTTTCTTTCAACAAACAATAACGTAAATACTTTAAAATTGACTAATATTAATTAGTCGGAGATCATTTCATTTTTAACTTAACTTAACAAATTTGGTTTCGATCCAGTTTCTGGAATAAATTCATGTTGTTGATTTACAAATTTGATTTAGTCTGGAATCCAAGTTTTTTTGTAGAATGACAAGCATGTCAACATGGTCTGCTTTAAGGGAAGCTTGACGATTACTAATAAAAAGACCAGTCTTACTAAACACCCTGTCGATTCCGTAGACGTTGCAGGGATACACAGATACATTTTCGCCAAATATTTAAAAGTAGCCTTATTATTCAGAAACTAGAGAAATGTTATGTATCATTGGTCTTAACAATGTGGTACTCATTGATTTAATTACCTTCCAATATGTGGGAGGGTCAGCATCCTCAGAAATATGCTTAGCATAAAAATACTGACGAATTTCCATTGGATCTTCTAGTCTTTGGCATCTTTTGAATATTTTGCTGGACGAATTTGAAGAGAGGGTTATTTACGACTGGTGTTGGCGGCTCTAAGGTTAGATCATTGGATCCTTCGGGGGCTTCTGTAAAAAAACTATTTAATTTTCGAACACTTTTTCCGCATGATTTGCGTTAAACGTTGAACGGAATCTCTGCTTCTTAAACCTCGGGTCAATCAATGTTGCAATTCTTGAAACTGTACGCTCCTCATATTTTATCAATCTTTTATTAATGCTTTTCATCAAAAGCGTGCATGCTTTAAGGCTTTCCTCAGTTTCAAGATTGGGGCTTAGGCTTTCCAGGGTATTGAAAAGACCACACGTAGCTGGTATATTTAACGAAACAATTACTGAGGTATTGGACGATACTTGCTTAGTAGCAGTATTAAAATGCGAAAGCATTTAGTAAGGTATATCAAATTTGTTACGGAACTCCTTGTCTTCCCTGGGGCCGCACCGGTTGGCTCAACGGTTCTCTGGGTAGAGTCCCATCCATGGCCCACAGTCCGAACAATCGACGAACGAACAACGTATGTAAACGAACAAAATCCTAACAAAACAAACACTGATCCACTTTTCTCCAAACAGGATCCTGGTTCTGGACCCAGGCGTACCCACCCTTCCTGAGATGACCACCTCGCGTCATCTCCCTTTTATTGGGCCATCATCGATGGACCATGGTCTCCTCTCCGCCCACTTTAATGATTAGAAGGACATATTCATTGTCAGACAAGTATATTATCTCCCATTTTCTTAACAGTAACATAATTCATAATTTACTATTCCATTTGCGGACAAACATATTTGACATTGGCAAACTGCGCTGAACAAGCAAACGAGGAGCAACATAACAAACTTTATTTACGGAATAAATCCTCTGAGCTCCAATGAGTCAGAAATTCATTGATGCAAACAACAAGACAATATATGATAGGTATGTATATGGACGATTGTTTCTATGTGAACATGTATATGTTAATATGTAAATCGCTTAAAGATTCCTTGACCTACCTAAAGAGCTCTCTGGGTTGGTTAAGGGACGATAGGTAATTTAAAGTTAGTTGTACTCTTTTAAATTTTAAAGATTATTTGTAAATTTAATTATTTAACTTTTTACTTATCGTTCTTGTTAATTTGAACATGTAATTTGCAAGCAGAATACTATGCAGCACGGGCTATACCAAACTCAGCAAACCGCTTGAGTTCGTAGCGGAAGCTGCCGTGGGAAATTCAAACCTCTGAGCAAGAATTCCAATCTGAGTAATATGCAGAGCAGGCAGTACCATACTCAGTAAAACGTTTGAGCTCGTAGCGGAACCTGCCGTAGGGAATTGTGGATTTCCTACCGAATTACCTCGTCCGAATGAAACTTTTACACGAGCTCAAAGTGCAATCTTCTGAGTTGGGCTACGGCAAATTAGTAAATTTTTCTGCGGAATATTTTCTTCTGGGACCCACTGTCGGTTATACCTAATATATTGGCTATGCCGATAATCACAAGGTGACCCCCCCCCCCCCCAAACAAGATCGAACATATGCTGGTACAAACGATACAAATTATCAGGGCATTGAAAATGTAATTTTTCAAATTTTTGGAGAAATTACGATAACCGGTGCGACAAGATCTGACGACGATTCCGGTAGAACACGTCGAATTAAGTCGAAAAATGAAATACAATTTTTTGACTATCCGCTCGGTTCTCGAGATATTGAGACCGATAAGTTGACTGATTCTATACAAACTGCTCAGCGTGCCAGCTGCTCTTTGCACTGTATTGCCTAGAGCATTGCTGTAAAGTGTACGTTTCTACTTGATCGCTTGGCGCGGATATTCAAACCATTTTATTTTATTACATTTCTTGCTAATTTATATATTGTAATCGAATAAATTTACAGTTGTTGTTGTTTTTTTTGTTGGTGCTATTATTAATGTTATTTTTTCCCCTGTAGGAGACATAAGTGTATTACAAACATTTTTGGCTGCGGCGCTCTTTTCACAGTTCTTCACAATAAGCCTTCTTGTAAGAAATGTTTTTCTGTGGCACACCCTGTCATATACTAATGTCGCATGTAGGATAAAAAAATTGCAATTACAATAATAACAACAACAACCGTAAATTTATTCGATTTTAATATATAAATTAGCATGAAATGTAATAGAATAAAATGGTTTGAATATCCGCGCCAAGCGATGATGTAGAAACGTACACTATACAGCACTGCTGTATGAAATACTATCGGTGTCTCGCTCTAACATAGTGCAAAGAGCGGCTGGCATGCTGAGCAATTTGTATAGAATCGGTCAACTTATCGGTCTCAATATCTCGAGAACCGAGCGGATAATCAAAAAATTTTATTTAATTTTTTCGTCTTATTTCGACGTGTTCTACCGGAATCAGATCTTGTACCGGATATCGTAATCTTGCCAAATTTTTGCTGCCTCGATGCTTGGAAATGCGCCAATTCAAGTGATGAGCAAGTACATTTTTCTGCGATTATCGATAGTGGAAGCTTTTGCCATAGATATTTCGATAGTGAAAAAACCAGGTCGGCTATCGATATATCGATAGTGCAGTCGATAGCTTGCCAGCTCTATGATCCAGAACGACTTCGATAGCTCTTAAAAATCTGAAATAGAGAAAGCTCTTAATTAAATAATGGCGGTGGTTATACGCTTGTCTCGACGAACCTACTCGACTAAACTTAAAGATCATCAGGCAGGTTTAATGGTAAGAAGTTTACCAAAACGCGAAGTGCTGCCCGGAGTTCAGGACATTGTTGTGGTAGCTTCTGGCAAAGGCGGAGTAGGAAAGAGCACAGTGGCAGGTAGTTAATTCACAAAAAGAATCCAAAATCGGCAAGTAAAAGATAATTTTATTGCAGCAAATTTTGCATGCAGCTTGGCTAATTTGGGAGCAAGGGTCGGCCTGCTGGATGGTGATATTTTCGGTCCAAGCATACCTCTTCTAATGAACGTTCACAGCCAACCCCTTATAAATGAAAAGAATCTTATAATCCCACCACAGAACTATAATGTCAAGGTCCTGTCCATGGGCATGTTAACGCCACCGGATGAAGCTATTATTTGGCGAGGTCCTCTAGTCATGTCGGCCATACAACGTCTGCTTAAGGGTGCCGATTGGAGTCCATTAGATGTAATGGTTATCGATACACCGCCAGGAACTGGGGATGTGCATCTATCACTGACACAACATGTACCAATCTCGGGTGTGGTATTGGTTACAACACCACACAAAGCAGCTGTAGATGTTACAATTCGTGGCGGTGAAATGTACCACAAGCTAAAGGTGCCAATCCTTGGCTTGGTCGAAAATATGCGATACGCCATATGCAAAAATTGCAAGGAACGCATTGAGTTTTTTAAGGGACAAGCAGCTATGTCAAATAGGTTGCCAAACACAATCATATCATTACCACTGGAATATCATATTGCCGAGTGCGGCGAGACTGGCGTTCCCATTGTGATTAAATATCCAAATTCTGAATATGCAAAGCTATTCAGTCAGCTAGCTCATTATATTTGGGGTATATTGGAAGAAAAGAAGCGCACCAAGAACTTATCTAAGAAGGATGAACTCAAATAAATAATAAGTTTAATAAAAGTTAATTCCTAATTTGTGTGAACTGAACTTTCGTTCAGAAAATACTAAATCAGGTCTTTAAACCTAATCATAAGTGTAAACTTACTCCAAGGATTTTAGCCATGGTTGTTATATGTATAAGACGGTCTAGAATTTTAAAATATAGGATCAATTGTTAAAATGAATTACAATATCTCACATAGAGAGCCACAAGCTTAATTTGATGAGTTGAAGAAATAATATAAAAAAGGCTCTTCCACGTTCGGCGTGGATGACGACGTCTTTTACTGTGTTTACACTGGGCCGCATCATTGGATTTTTCCGTTAAATGGACCATGCAGCAATGATGCCCATAAGAACCCTGTCGATAGAAGAAGACAATGATGCGGCCGCATCTTAAATCATGCGACGCATCATTGCCAAGTGTTGCTGTATTCTGTTAGTATTTTTTTAATACTGCAATTTTTCGGGGTATCGACAGCGAACAGCTGTTCTTTTTTCATATCGATAGTCAATATTAATATAATTGAACCGCGGAAATAATAATTTCAAATAGAAAAACAAAAGACAAAATTCAAAGTCTTTAATGCATATTTAAAAGTGCACTTCAATTACCAATTGCGCCATATAACACATTGTCATGACTTATAATTGTCTCTATTTCAATAAATAAATCTGACATTGGCAGGCCAATGTAAATGAAAGCAATGCGAGAAATTAAACTGAACAGCTGATTTCATTCGGACGAATGGTAAATTTTTAATATGTCATTCTCGAACGCTCATTTGGTCGTGGAAAGGCCAAATTCAGCGTCAGCCAAAAGACAGCGCACGCTCTATCAATAAGTGGTCGTGGAAAGTAGTTTTCAATGAACTTGAATTGGCGCATTTACAAGCATCGTGGCAGCAAAAATTTGATATTGCAAAAAAATTTATATATCTTACGAAATGCTTTCGCCTTTTAATACTGCTAGTACTGCAAGTATCGTAAAATACCTCAGTAATTTTTTCGTTAATTATAGCAGCTACGTGTGGTCTTTTGCATACGCTGGAAAGCCCAAACCTCAATCTTGAAACTGAGGATGGCCTTAAAACAGTGTTAGGCGCGTCGTATGCACGGTGCATAGACTGTCATTCTGAAGCAGCGCTGCCAGCACACCCACAGAAATGTGAACGGCTGTGTCATTTGCCTGGCACAGATTTTCTGTGCCAGAGGCTGGCACAAAATATACACAAATTATTTGAACAGCTGTTTCAAATGAAGCAGCTCAAAAAAACATTATTTTCCTGTGGCATGCAGAACGAGCATGTTGGTTTTTCTGGCACATTTAGATAACAAATACAAGAATCAAAATATTAAAATATTTAACTAATAACTGAGAGTTGTTATTAAAGTTAATACATAATTAAAATCTCTAAAGTTTGACATACCGGTTTCTCTTGAGAAAATTTAGTCAGTTATTTTAAATTATCATTAGTCGCCTCTTGTACCCCGATTGGTGAGATGTACATCTTTTTAAATCAAGAAATGACGACTTCACTAATATTTTATTGGATTCAAGTGGTTTGAACCTTTTCTCCAATAGTTTACGCAGCGACTCTTTAATAATAGCGTCCATACATTTACGCCGCTAAGCAAAAACCGATATCTTACCGGCAAAGCTGCTTACACTGGACACATTGCCGATAAAAATGCCGCCAACTTGACGTATTCAGCTGTTTTTTGTTTACTATAATTCAAACAGTCATATAATTTATTGCAAAAACGTAATTTATGCAGCCGATTTGCTTCACAGATTGTGGCAATGCGCGCATAAATAAACGTGAATAGGCCCTTGATCGTATATAGGCCATATTCTCTTACTGTGTTGACCATTTCTCCATATATACGCATATTTTTCTGGACCCACTCAGATCATTCAATACGTCCCCCATATTTTCATAAAAAACGTGACCATGTCAACCATTAACCTTTTGCGCTTCACGGTTATAGTTTCCTCTTACTTTAAAAAACATAGGTAATAGATATAAAACAAAATGACATAAAAAATATATATAAGTGCGCCATTCAGCTGTTTTTATTGTTGATTAAATCGAAAACAGCCAGCGTCGCCACACTTTCCGTCAACAATTTTGCCGAAATGTTTGCTGTAAAGACAGCGGCACGCCGTTTTACCGATATATTTGAACCCAACTGTCACCATTTTTGTATGGTAGCGAAAAACTTGCCGGCATCAAAGTGCCAATTTTTCGTTACGGTGCTATACCGGCGGCAGTGTAAGAGCGCTATAAGGATGCCCTCGTCATATTCGACTTTTACACTCTGTGTTTTGTTTTTTGAATAATAGTGAAATTATTTTTGTTTTTTAAGTGCGAAGACAAATTGGTTGTGTTCCCGCTTGTTTCTAAAATTTTCATACAAAGATTGCACATTGCTGTGTCGTTTTTTAGTTCACTGTAATTTTGTTTTATTAAATTCGCATCCATTTTCTCTCCGCTGCATTTAATTCACTTTGCGCTTGCTCCACAGATTAAAGATCGACCAGCGCACGATTATCGTAAAATATCAAAAAAATATCGCCTATTTGATATTTGGGCAAACAAAATATAACGATAGAAATATAGCATATTATAAAAATATATCGATGTATTGATATTTTGATATATTATCAACAACCCTAATTTGGGCAATCTGTGTCGCCTTGGGGCGCTGTGCGAAAATGACAGTAGTGTTCACATTGACGGCTGGCACAGCAGCTGGCACAGCTCTGTGGAGCACAGTTTATGTGCCGGCCAATGTGAACACACAGGCACAGCTGCTCTGGCACACTGTGGCGGTAATGTAAGCCTTACATAAGAAAATATCTAAATTAGAGGTCTTTGGAAGAAAATATTTTTCAACGATACTATCGATATTACCCTCTCAAAATATCGAAAATATTGAATGGAACCATTATCGGTAGTTTGCCAGCCCTAAGGTATATTAAATTTGTTCAAAATGGTAAAGTAACAGGCGGAAGGAGGCGTGGTAAGCCCATATAGTATATATATATTCTTGATCAGCATCAGAAGCCGAGTCGATATAGCCATGTCCGTCTGTCCGTCCGTATGAACGAAAGGATCTCAGAGATGGTAAGACCTAGGAGCACCAAATTTGGTATGAAGACTTCTTATAGCGTTCTAACACTGCCTCCGGTATATCACCGTAACGAAAAGTTGTCGCTTCGATGCCGGCAAGTTTGTCGCTACTATTCAAAAATGGTGACAGTTGGGTTCAAATATAGGGGATATTACGATAAGGGGTGCGACAAGATCTGATGACGGATTCCGGTAGAACACGTCGAAATAAGACGAAACATTTAAATACAATTTTTTGATTATCGGCTCGGTTCTCGAGATATTGAGACCGATAAGTTGACCGATTCTATACAAACTGCTCAGCGTGCCAGCCGCTCTTTGCACTGTATTGCCTAGAGCAGTGTTGTAAAGTGTTCGTTTCTACTTCATTGCTTGGCGCGGATATTCAAACCATTTTATTTTATTACATTTCTTGCTAATTTATATATTGTAATCGAATAAATTTACAGTTGTTGTTGTTTTTTGTTGTTGGTGTTATTGTTAATGTTATTTTTTCCCCTGTAGGAGACATAAGTGTATGACAAAAAGTGCCTGCGGCGCTTGTTTCCCAGTACTTAACAAAATGCCTTCTTGTAAAAAATGATTGCCTTTGGCACAACTTGTCATATACTAATGTCTCATGTAGGATAAAAAAAGAAAAAAAATAATAACAACAACAACAACCGTAAATTTATTCAATTTCAATATATAAACTAGCAAGATATGTAGTAAAATAAAATGGTTTGAATATCCGCGCCAAGCGTTTAAGTTAAAACGGACACTATACAGCACTGCTGTATGAAATACTATCGGTGTCTCGCTCTAACACAGTGCAAAGAGCGGCTGGCACGCTGAGCTATTTGTATAGAATCGGTCAACTTATCGGTCTCAATATCTCGAGAACCGAGCGGATAATCAAAATATTTTATTAAATTTTTTCGTCTTATTTCGACGAGTTCTACCAGAATCCATCATCAAATCTGTCCGACCCAAGATTCGTAGAGTCCCCACATTTCATTCTAATATGAAACATATAGTACCTACATTTTTATGTGTTCCCGCCACTTCTACAGAGTTTGAGCGTATGTTCAGCAAGGCTAGACTTATAACACTAATTTACAAATGAATTATCTGTGTCTGCTTTTTAGACCAAAGTATTTTTCCTGTATAGATTTTTTGTTTAGGAAACATGAAAAAGTATCTTAATAATTTTTCTATGGAGTAGTTTTTGAGATATTATTTTTTTAAATTTTTTCATAGGTGACTCAGCTTTTTCGAGTATAAATCGTAACAAAATTGGGTTTCAACTAAAGGTAATGAAATTTTCTAAAACTTTTTCATTCAAAGTTTTAAAATCAGCTCGATCAATGTTTGAGCCTCTTAAAGTTGGAAAATTCAATTTTTTTGCGAAAAAAAACACAAAAAGGGGTACAAACAAAAATTCATAAAGTATATTTAAAAAATGATGCAGACATAGAGCTTGAACTTTCCCGAGTAAAACAAGCCATCGTTCATAGAAATCGGTGGATTAACTATTGAGTAATACGACTTTTAATGGCAAAATACAAGTTCTAAAATTTTATATTTATCGCTTTTCGTGAGTAAAGTACCGATAAAGTAAAGTAAAGTATCGATATTAGATGACTTCATGCGATATACGTGTATCGCACTTGTGTTGCATGTATATCGCACGAATGTCGTGCTTTGTGTTTTTTTTTCGCAAAAAAATTGAATTTTTCAACTTTAAGAGGCTTAAACATTATAAAGATCGAGCTGATTTCAAAACTTTGAAACAAAAAGTTTTAGAAAATTTTATTACCTTTAGTTGAAACTTAATTTTGTTGAAAATGGTAATCGCGTTTACAATTTATACTCCAAGAAGCTGATTCACCTATGAAAAAATTTTAAAAAATAATATCTCAAAAACTACTCCATACAAAAATTTTTAAGATACTTTTTCATGTTTAGGAGGTCAAAATCTATACGGGAAAAATACTTTGGGCTAAGTGGAAAAGTGGTTGTAAACTGGTGTAATTAGTAACCGAAGGGCTTCGCTTAAAGAGAACAATGCTGACAAACTTCTATTTTTGCAAAGAATGCATGAATAGAATAATATTTTTGTTAATTACTTGGTCAAAACATATGACTTGAATTTTTTTATTTTGTTAGAGAGTTGATCTCCGATTGAGTTCCTTATATTTTGTATATCAAACTGAAATGATTCAATAATTTTGATCTCTGATATTTTTAGTATATAGCACTTAATATATAAAATATGAAATATACATTATACTTATCATTGCCAAAAACACGGAGAAGATAGTGAAAGAACATAAAACAAAATCATAATTACACAAGCAGACAAAGGGAACAAGACAGTGGTGATGTACAAAAAAGACTACCACGACAAGATGTTAGGACTATTAAATGATAAATCCACCTACAAAACAATGAGAAAGGATCCGACACAACAACTAATAAATAAGAGCAACACAATTATCAACGAACTACACAAATCAAACAACATTGACTGGCGTTTTAAAGCAAAATTGTACTGTTCAGGATTTGTGGATTACCGAAGATACATAAAGAAGACTACCCACTGAGACCCATAGCTGCCTCAACCAACGTTCCGTGATAAATCCACCTACAAAACAATGAGAAAGGATCCGACACAACAACTAATAAAAACGAACAACACAATTACCAACGAACTACACAAATCAGACTACATTGACTGCCGTTTAAAAGCAAAATTGTACTGTTCAGGATATATGGATTACCGAAGATACATAAAGAAGACTACCCACTGAGACCCATAGCTGCCTCAACCAACGTTCCGCGTTACAAACTGGAGAAACACATTGGGGAAATTTTAAAGAACATAACATTGGAGAAATACAATATTCAAGGATCAACACAACTTAAAGCAAGACTTGCGGAAACGACTCTAGACGAAGACGAAATATTGGTACCATCTGTCATTGTCAATATACCCATAAAATTGGCTACTCAAAATATCATGGATAGATGGACTGACATTACAGAACATACAAAGATACCAAAACAACAGTTTAGAAACATATTAGACTTTATCCTTATTGAAAACAACTACTTAACATACAACAACATTATTTACAACGAAATATTTGGAATGCCCATGGGCAATCCCATATCCCCGAAAATAGCAAACATCGTATTGGACAAGATATTAGACAACGCAATAGATGCACTAACAAAGAAAAACATACACATAAAACACATATCAAAATATGTTGACGACATAATATGTATTATAAAATTAAATTGAAGCAGAAGAGATATTAAATACACTAAATGGCCAACACTACAGGATACAATTCACCATAGAAGAAGAAGTGGACAACAGAATAGCATATTTGGACATAGAATTGGAAAACAAAGGTGGAAAAATTGGATATAAATGGTATACAAAAAAAATTGTATAAGGACGAATAATTAATTTTAATTAACCCAAATATGGACATTGACGCAGAAATGAGTGCATATCTGCGAATGCCGTTAACATCATTCGAAAGTGATCCTCTAAATGCTTGGGAAGTACGTATCCCAATTTGCACCAAGTGTCGCTGAAATTTCTGCCGGTGGTGGGATCTTCAGTCCCCTCTGAACGCGTTTTTTCAGCGGCTGCAAATGTGCTGACACAAAAACGAAATAGATTATCACCAGATCGACTAAGTCTCATACTTTTCCTTCAAAGTATTGACAAAAAATACTTCTTTTTTATAATTTTTTTTGTTATAGATTATGTGCTATGAAAGCATACGTTTTGAAACATACATATAAGACTGCTATGAAAGCACACGTTTTTTGTTATATTTTAAAATAATTGTTATGTTAAAAATAAGTGAAACATGAAAGACTGCTATGAAAGCATATGTTTTTGTTATGTTTTGTTTATAAATTTTTAAGTTTGCTGTTTTTATTTTAAAATAATAAATTAACTTAAAAAACAAAAACGGTTGGTTTTTAAAACATGGGACATGCATCGATGTTTTGATCCGATGCATCAATCAACATCGATGTTTCATTTTGAACTAGCACAGCCGCAAGCCAATTCTATTAGCCAGTCAATTCATCTTTTTATGTTAATTAATGGTAAGGGGTGCAATGCAGCATTTCTTCGAAAATGTAGAGTGCAGTGCAGGGAGGACAGGGCATTAATGAAACCATGTTGAGTAGGGGAGACTTGCAAATATGCTGCAAGGAAGACGTAATTCTCTTTTCAAACAGCTTGGGAATTCCATTTAACCTCGCAACTCTTTTGAAATTGGATATGTCCGACTTGCGCCCCTTTTTTGCAGCGGGATAATAAGATTCTTTTCAAATATAAGAATTTTAAGACAAATGGAAAAGTGTTAGCAAATCGAGAAAAGTGTTCTTTTCAGCACAAAACTAGGAATGTTGTCAGGGCCTGGAGAGCAAGAAATAAGGCAAGTATCGGTTGTTATGGTACGAAATATTGAATTGGATGAAGGAGTAAATAAATATACCCCCAGAGTATAAAAAAAGGATTTTTAAAAATTACAATACAAAAATGTTGAAAGATTTCAGTGAAACAAATTCAGAATGCAATTTTTGACCGATCATTTATTTGCGCTTTAGTTTCTTCATCTTTTTCATGTTTTTTCGGTGCGCATATTTATTGGTGCGTTGTATGACTTCATTGTACTTTCGTTTGTTGAACTTTTTGAATGCTTCATCCGCCAACAGCTCATCCACAAGAGACTTTTTGGTCTTTCGTGTATGGCGATCGCTATAGTGGTCGAGCGGAGAGTGCTGAACAGTGCCAACTTGAAAATACTTGGGGAGCACCTTCAGGTCGTTCTTCTTGTAGAAATGTTTGGGGTCTAGCACGGACCGCATTTGTACGATCTTCAACTCATTGCGCATTTCATCGGTAATTTCTGTTGCTGGCAAATTAAACCAACCGCTGCCCTTTGTCTTTGCTCGCTCTGCCTGTAATTGGATAACTAGATTAATGAAGAAAAAAGCAATTAATGCAAAAAAGCATATATGAGGAATCAGATTACTAAAGAGGTCGTCAATGTGGCTACAACACATGCCTCAGCAACTGCTGTGTTTTGGGCGACAATAGCAAGATATGTTTCATTGTTTTGGAGAATTTGTACGCCCACGCCTAAATTATTTGTCTTACCCTCTCGACAAACAACAGTCTTGCGTTAAGTGTCAATAATGTTCCGTCGGCCTTACAGCAGCCGTCACATGTTACGATACGGCCGCAAAGATTACAACGGATGAAACGGGTTGCCTGCTATTGTCTACGAGTGAGTCTCTTGCCACAGCAATTACCTTAAGCAGCAAGTGGGTGCACTTGCCACGCCATTGGCGCAGCTTCGGTTGTCGAATATTTCATCATTAATGGACACGATTAGCAATAATACTGAGCAACTTACTCTGTGCAATGTGGGCTGCTTTCGCCTGGACACCGTAGGCAATGCCTTTAACTGCTCGAAGCCGAGCATACGTTTCGTTTTTTGCATATCCATGTCCACGTGCATTTTTCGCTCTTTCATATTCACGCAAGCATCAATATGGGGGTCTGTTATGCTTTGACGTTTCTCTATCTTGTGAGGGGTAGTATTATGTGCTGACTTGTTAACCTTCTCTGTGAGTTCGGTCAGTTGCAAGGCTACTTTGGATGGCGCATTTAAAGTAGTTTCTTGCGTAGAAGATTTAAATACTTTTTGTACATCCTTTCCGCTCACCTTGACTCCAAATAAATCAATTTCTCCCGCTTCTTTATCATCTTCATCATCGCTGTTCAAATTATCATCATCCAGGAATCGTTTTTTGGAAACGTTATCGTATAAGGCAGAAAACGACTTAACACCTTCTGAAGCAAACAGTTGCCGGTCGCCAGTAGTGTCAAACATAATTAACGAAGCCATTCTTTAAGTATTTAAGGAAAAACCAAAAACGAGCGAAGCTACATGTGGCTGTGGATTGTTGATATCGATAGACATTTTCGTGATGGTATTTTTTTCCACGATATTTTTTTCTGGCGATATAATCAATATCGATATTTTTGGTTCATATTTTGGGAGACGTTTTATACTGTTTTTACACTGCCCCATCATTGTCGAAGGTGCAGAAAAATTATGCCTGTCGCATCTTTTTTTGCAGCATTTGTCAGCTGTTGGCCTGCCAATGTTAGATTTATTTATTGAAATAGAGGCAATTTTGAGTTCTAAGCTGGTAAATGTTGTATATGCTGCAATTGTTAATTGCAGTACTCTTCCAAAAATGCTTTTAAGACTTTGAATTTTGTCTTTTGTGTTTCTATTTGAAATTATTATTTCCGCGGTTCGACTATATTACTATTGATTATCGATATTCGATGAAAAGAAACAGATGTTCGCTGTCGATATCCCGAAAAATTTCAGTATTAAAAAAATACTAAATTTAAGATGTGGCCGCATCATTGTCTTCTTCTATCCACAGGGTTCTTATGGACATAATTGCCGCATGTTCCATTAAACGGAAAAATCCAGTGTAAGCAGAGTATTATACTGCCTATATCCTAGTTTCACATTACGCCAGGCTCACATTACGCACATCACAGTAGCACAGGAGCACAGCTCAATGCGAACTCCAAATACTGTGCCACAGAAATTAGCTGAGCAAGAGAACGATATCTTCGGCGACAAGATCTGAAAATAATTTAGGGATTCCATATAAAAAAAACAGTAGTTAAATGCAAGCAGAATTTTCTGTGCGATCCCCAGCAAAAGTTGCCAGCTAAAAGCACGATCATTTTTTTAACACTGTTTTTAGCTTCCATTACGCTGCCATTTAGCAGCTGATGAGAAAAATATATCTGAGGCTCTAATTTCAGCAGCTGATCAGCTAAAAGTGATAAGTAAAAAATTCAGTAAGCTACAGTGGAGCAAGCTCGACAGTAGGAGACCCAGTACTGTTTAAGAGCAAAGCGTTCACTACAATGAGTATTTAACATCAAGAGGAGAAATGACGGCCGTTAAATAACAGAGGCAGTGGAGTTTGGGGTGTAAAAGTGGGTATAGACAGAATCTAACAGAATAATGTTAAAAGCCTGTGACGCGCCAAACTTCGATGGCCGCTTTGCGGTTTTTTGTTTTGGTTTCTTGTTTTGCTTTGTGTGTACCTACAAAACGTATGATGAAAAGTTGCCACACTTCATATTATGTTGTTGTTGTTACAAATCTGAGTTTTGCCTATTTCAAAGTTGATTCAAAGCAATGCCCTCAGCCTGCATTTACCCTACTCTAATCGGGTGTTATGTGCGAGTAAAGTGAAATGACACAATATTAAGTAAATGCGTACAATATTTAATTTAAATAATTTTTTACAATATTATTACTATATAAAATAATATTTAATTTAATTTTATATATTATTTGATTTACTTATGCTGCATATAAACGATTGCATTAGTCTCGAAATTCTTATAGTATAAAATATTTTGAATAGTTTCAAATTGATATACATGTAATAAGAATTCATAATATTTATCATACTGCTTAATATAATGTTCTAGAAAAATTATAAATATATTATAAAAAGGGTATCTGTAGTCGAGCCAGGTATCGGCAATGTCGAGTAGCAGGCAGAATCGTCGCGAGCTCATACACATTCATCTGTGTGTGTCCAGGAATCACAGCACAAAGCAAAAAAGGCGAACAAACCAAAGGGCAAAGCAAAATATCAACACTCGAATATATCGCTCGCTTTTTTTTGCGTAAATGTCACACATACATATTTAAAATCACACAGATGGTTTAAAATTCATCTGTGTGTATGAGCTCGCGACGATTCTGCCTGCTACTCGACATTGCCGATACCTCACCCAACTACAGATACCCTTTTTATGAAGTTAATATAATATTATAATTTTTCTATAACATTAATTAAAGCAGTATGATATATATTATTGATTATTATTATTTATAAATTTGTAACTATTTACATAACTACATTTTTATTTCAAAAATTTAGTGGCTAATGCAATCGTTTATATGCAGCATAAGTAAATCAAATAATATATAAAATTAAATTAAATATTATTTTATATAATAATAATATTGTAAAAAATTATTTAAATTAAATATTGCACGCATTTACTTAATATTGTGTCATTTCACTTTACTCGCACATAACACCCGATTAGAGTAGGGTAAACGCAGGCTGAGGGCATTGCTTCGAATCAACTTTGAAATAAGCAAAGTTCAGATTCGTAACAACAACAACATGATACGAAATGTGGCAACGGTGCATTTTTGGTCATCCGCCAGACGCTGCCACTGAGTGCACAAAGTACACACCAAGCAAAGCACACATCAAAACAAAAACGCAAAGCATGCGTCTGATCTCTGTTAACTAACAGAATTTCATTAACATGGAACTGTTAAATCTACATTTGACGCGGCACAGCCGCAAGCCAATTCTGTTAGCCAGTCAATTCCACTCTTCTTGTTAAATACTCATTGCGTTCACTATAGATTGTTCTTCAATGTTCCCTACCATGCAATAGATGGCGCCACTACGAAATAAGTTAATTAACACAGAGGTCGCTAGCGTCTCTTCTTCTTCCTTTTGGCCGTAAAATTGTTAGTTGAATTACTTCCGCGTTTATTATCCGATTGGAATGACAGGTTTGGATTATAGTGTATATTATATGTACCAAAAATCAAGGGGCTAGCATTCAAGGGGCTCTTGTAATTCGGCTTCGAAGTTTTGTATTTCAATTTCCTGGGGCGGACGGGGGCATGGCGAAAATCTAAAACAAACTTGATCAATGGGAGATATAGATGAACCCACATGCCAAATTAGGTGTCTCTAGCTCTTATAGTCTCTGAGATCTAGGCGACACAAAATGGGACAGACAGACAGACAGACAAACGAATAGACGGACAGACAGACAGACGGACATGACTATATCGACTCGGCTGTTGATGCTGATCAAGAATATATATACTTTATGGGGTCTGCCACGCCTCCTTCTGCCGGTTACGCACATTTTCACAAACGTAATAGACCCATTTGCACTTTTTCAAAGTACTGGGTCTAATTATCGAAATAGAAAAATGGAGGGAAATGAAGCCAAATCAAAAAGGCGCTTGAAAAACAAAAGCAAGATCGGAAGACTATGAACCACAACTGAAACTTATTATTCAATTTTATATTTATATATATTTTCATTTATGTAATTTATGAAATCCCCTCTTCCCCATTCCTACAATTCATACAGATGGGGAGATTGCTCACTCAGGGACTAACAACTTGTTTTTGTGCAATGGAGTTACAATATCGACAAAATTTATGGATTTATCGAGATTTTTGCAGGCAATAAACAGCTGACTGAGAAAAAACCGTGAAAGAAAATTTGAAAAAATAATTGAATTGACTTATTTCCATAATAGTATTTGTTTTTAATATAGCTGTTACAGAAATGGAGTTCTGCAGTGACTCTGTACCTTTTGAATTTGTTTTTGCCTAATATTAACGAGTTTAGGTGCACATTTCTATGTGCAACGTAATTGCCAATTTACAATGAACTACTTAAGTTTTGGTATTAACCAATAACATGAAAAATAAAGAAAGTGTGTATTCTGCCTTCAGACTTTGTTCAAACATCACTGGATTGTGTTCATGTTGGTACTGGCAGCGAAAGTATCCCAGAAATCAGCTGACTATCGATACGGCAAACGCAATAGAAACACTTTTCGGATTTTTCGCTTGAGCCCTCTCACGCAACAGAAAAATCCCAACCAGTGAAATTCACTATAATGCCCCGTCCTGACTGTCATGCATTTTGTAAGATATCGATAGCTTTTCGAAAAATGCAACTTGGTCCTCGCTGTGCAGAGTTTGCATTTCTGCATTTACAATCAGCTCTCAAGCACAAACAGTTCGCAGGAGAAAAAATGAAAATATTAAAGATTCTATGATAGTTCAGATGCTTGAATCAATGTCCTGGAAATCGTTTATAACTTGTATAAGATAAAACGGATTTCAATTTGAAGTGCTTGGAAATGCGTACATATATAAATCTATGAGTCTTTTTTGCGAGACCCGCACAAATCTAAGATCTTTCCGGAACCCAGGTCCAACAGATAATTTGTTGCCTCCTAATTTCACCGGCACCGTCGATCTGTAGTTAATTTTCTGAAAATAATTGTGAAAACATATAAGAAAAAAAAATAAAATTCAATTCATAGTCATTCGACATTTTACCTATCAGTTGCTATATTTGTTTTGTTTTCCACAATAATTACCAAAAATCGAACAAAAAACGAATAGTCCTATCGAAATGCAAATGCAAGATTACGGATTCCGGTGCGACAAAATAAATTTACGGTTGTTGTTGTTATTCTTGTTATTGCTATTTTTATACCACATGAGACAGTGTATGAAAGGGTGTGCCAAAGGCAATCATTTTTTACAAGGACACATTTCGTGAAGTATTGTGAAATGAGCGCCGCAGGTAAACATTAAAAAAAAAATCACGCAATTTCTTGAGAACCAAGCCGAATATCCAAAAATTGTGTTAATTTTTTCGTCTTATTTCAACGTGTTCTACCGGAACCCATCATCAGATCTTGGCGCACCGGAAACCGTAATATCCCCGCTGATTTCCATACAAACTACTCAGCGTGCGAGCTGCTCTTTGCACTTTGTTGCCTAGAGCAGTGCTGTAAAGTATCAGTTTCAAGATCATCGCTTGGCGCGGATTTTCAAACCATATTATTTTATTAACCGCGCTCAAAAAATGCTGGACCAACATGGAATGTAAGTATTTACAAAAATTAGTGAAATTCAAAATTAAAACTAATGTACTTAAATTTTTAATTTATCTCTTTTATTTTAATAATGTTAATATTAAGTTAGTGTAAGAAAGTGTTTATTAAATGAATCTAAAGAATAAAGTTGAATAAAATATATATGTACGTATACGCTTTTATTTTTGCAGCAGCCAAATCCCTAAGGAGGAAGAAATGACAGACAGAATTCCAAGTGGAATTTCCAAGGATACCCAACTAGAATTTCCCTACTGCAGAAATGAAAACTGAATTCCATGCAGAATGTGTCTATGACAAACTGAGGAAAACGTTAGAGTTCGTAGCGGATCCTGCAGGAATATTTCCGGTGATATTACGGTTTCCGGTGCGCCAAGATCTGATGATGGATTCCGGTAGAACACGTCAAAATAAGACGAAAAAATTAAATACAATTTTTGGATATTCGGCTTGGTTCTCAAGAAATCGCGTGATTTATTTTAAGAATGTTTACCTGCGGCGCTCATTTCACAATACTTCATAAAATGTATCCTTGTAAAAAATGATTGCCTTTGGCACACCCTTTCATATACTAATGTCTCATGTAGGATAAAAAATAGCTATAACAATAATAACAACAACCGTAAATTTATCTTGTCGCACCGGAAACCGTAATTTTGCCGAATCGGCGACTTATCGGTCCCAATAACTCGAGAGAAAAGCCGAAAATCAATAAAATTTATTTAAATTTTTTCGTTATAGTTCCATCAATATATCTTGGCGCCCCAAGATCCATAGAATCCCCCAGAGTTGAATATAAAAACATCGATAGTGACGTACCATGTTTTGCAAGCATCGATAACATCGATGTGTCACTCGATGTTTCTGCACTTCTATATCACACGTGTTTTGATTTCAGCTGACGGTGTACAATAATCAAAATAGCAGCAAGAATAAGTTGTAATAAGTGAATATGTCAGTTTCCTGTAATATACAACTCCTAGAGTATTATTGTAGCAGTTTAATTTTTAGAACGTAGATACCAATATCTACTCAAGTAAACTTAAGCTCGCAATTCCCAAATTGAGTGTTACTAGGCAAGAAAATAGAAACGATACTGAGTGCCCGCAATGTCTATATATAGCAGTAAGACGGGCATCACGTCCATATTAAAATCCTTCTGCAGTGCCGATCGAGAACGCGCGAAGACAGCAGCTCTTAACAAGGTGCGATTTTCAACGCCCAAAGAAAAGGGTATCGTAGAGTCGGTTCGAGTTGCGCTGGAGGACCAAAATTTCCACTTAATCCAGGAGTTTACACATTTCCTTCGCGAGGCTGATCTCTGTGTAAATTAGTAATAGCTAAATAAATTTACACAATTTCACATTGAAAATTTTTGATTTTACAGGATGAGGAGATAGTCATAATAATGAAAGATGCACGAAAAATTGTGCATAGTTTAACTTCGGATTTTGCCGATATTGTTGAAGCACTTTTGTCTATTAACTGGAAGAAACGCAGCACAGTAGCTATTCAGGCCTACTGCGAATTCACTGTCGATGTTATGGTTGCCCATAATGCCTATATCCATATAGGTATAAACAAGTTAATTTTGAACTGGATACCCAATGATCAAGAGTCCGCAGATTGGACCAATGGATCTCCTTCGGAACGTGTGCTCACTGATTTGGAAACTGTGCATGGTTTACTCAATCGCATACTAACTGCAGTGCCAATGGCTTTTGATTTGGTCATCGACACAATTGCCGCAAAGTTTCCCTACTTTAAAAAACCAGCTCATGTCACCGCCGGCTATATACACAATGTTATGTGGCTTATGGAATCCAAGCCGGTGTATGAGGAGCTGCTACTGCAGCTGGTTCTGCAGAAGTAAGTTTTTTTTTTTTTAGCATTATCTTTGTTACCATTTGACTATTTGCAACTGTTTGACAGACTGCTTATACTGGACGTGAATGCTCCACGCGACGAAATCGAAGAGCTCAGAGAGGAGGTCGATGATGTGGAAGTTGCATTGTTCCAGATGGACGACAAAAATATTCAACCTAAACAACCACAAGCACTTGATCATCCTATCGGCCAAATGTTGGATATATGCCTACTAAAGCTTTTGAAGTTTCTTGACGATAAATTCCGTCCACTTAACTGCACTGATGATCAGCGTCTGGTAAAAACCAGATTTTTCAAGACCCTAATGCACATATTCGATGAGGTACTGCTGCCAAGCCACAACACACATCATGTTCAGTTCGTCTTCTTTCACATATGCAGCATTCGTCCGGCATATTCCGAAGCCTTTCTTAGCTCACTTTGGCTTAAAGTGCAGAATCCCAACGTATCGTCAATTATACGTCATGTTGCTGTAAGCTACATAGCCAGCTTTCTAGCACGTGCCAAGTTTGTGCCATTGAGGTGAGTTAATTGCATGTTGTATAAATTAGATTTTGGCCAATATGCAAATTATTTAATTAATTTCAGCACCATTACCTACTATCTCAAGGAGCTGAGTAATTGGGCAAATACCTATATTAATGATTCAGATGAGTTTAGTATTAAAAACAGTTCTCTTAAAGCCAACATGGTATTCTTTTCTGTTTGCCAGGCAATTTTCTATTTGATTGCATTTCGTGCGCGTGATTTGACTATTAACGAAAAAAGTAAGTATTTTTGATTTATAACCTTAATTTAAAGATATTTATTAACGGAAACCAGTGTTTCAAACCGTAACCATTAACCGGTATTAGCAAAAAGCCATAACTCTGGCAATTATCAAGCTGGATATTTGAGATTTGGTGTGAATAATAATTGGAGTGAAGTTACACTGCCGTGCAAATTTGATCGCAATCGGATTTAACTACAATTCAATATAGTGAAGCTATTCTTTTTGGCGTGCATGTGTAATGTGTTTCATATACGTACAATGTACATATATATTACTGAGAGAATAGTTTGTATAAAACCATACAGTCACACAGATGGATATAGCTATATCGACTCAGCTCGTCGCCCTGATCAATAATATATATACTTTATAGGGTCTGACACGCCTACTTCGAAACGTTACATACAATATAAACCCTATCAAAATACAAAATGTTGTCCTTAAAAATCGGAAGCTTCATTTTAACTTTAGACCCTTGGTTCCATGGGCAAACTTTCTAAGAATTCGTCGGAGATTACGGTTTTGATCCCCGCTTGGTTTTTTTTTTTTGCCCATACAAATTGACCCATTCATACATTAGAAATATTTATGTAAGAGAGTGCTTGCATGTATTAGGAACAAAACGCGTCCTTTACTTCCACAGGGTATTTTACTGTCGGGCCCTGCCGATTGAACGTTTTGTTTATTTATATTTTTTGTAATTTTTATGCTCATTTAAAATATAGCGCAAGCTAACTTTGGCGCGCCAAGGTTTGGGTACCCTTACAGTGCCCTGTGTAAGCCGTCAATTTTTTTTTTACATGGTAGCTATATGATATAGTAGTCCGATTTACACCAAATTTGGTCAGCCTGTTTGAAACTATACCAAACACACTATGTGTGAATTTGCTTGAGATATCTTGAGAAACAAAAAAGCTTTTCATACTAAAGGATATAGCTATCCGATCCGGCCGGTTCCGACATATGTACTGCGTGTTGCAAAAGACGGACTTGTAAAAAAAATATTTAATTTAAATGAAATTCTATGATCTACTAGAAGATTTAATTATGTTTATGTATGAATAAACATGGTACTTATGATAAGTTACACTCAAGTACATAAATACATTTTAAATCGTTTCAAAATAAAAAAACCATTCAATTTTAGTCGCTGGCTGAATCCAAAAATAACCGTTTCACATGAATCGGTTTTTAAACGATTATCGCGGCTTAAAGAATTTTGTCTTTTCGGTTCCGGAATAATAAAAAACTTTTATTTCGATAAGGTTGCGAACTTCACCCGGTTAATACTTGTTAACGGTAACAGTTTGAATCCCTCCTAACCATTAATGAAAACAAACACCAATGCTTAATCCAATAACAGCAACAACAACAAACACACAAAGGACTAGATCGGCTTTTTTTTTTATCTATTTTTTAAGTTTCGCTCCTTAGAATTTTAAAGTGGTACCCTAAGCTTGTATTGCCGGACTAGTTAGCACAAGCGGTACTGACGATTAAGATTGTCATCTCATGAAACAATACCAAGCCGTTTACTCCTTGCTCTTAAGCCAGTGTTTTTTGTGTTTGTTGTTATTGATAAAGTGTGTAAGACCACGAGTCAGCCAAAAACTCAATACCCAATAGAAAAGAAAACACTTTTTATTAATGGTTATAATTTTTACTATTTTGTAAAATTAAGAAACCATTTAAAGATATGATTTTAAACTAAAAATAAAAAAAAAAATTTTAATTAAATGGATTGATTAATATTTATATTATTTAGATTTAACACTGTTATACAGTTTGCAGTTGTCTCGGATAGCAATGTGCCACTTTAATCCACTTCGTTACTGCTTGCCACCTGTGGCCACCGCGTTTGCGGGTGTCACACGTACGTATCAGTTGGCGTATTGTCACACTGTGCTGGAGCGTAACGCACGACGCAAGCTGGCTACCATTTATGGCCATGAGAAACTAATGCCCGAGGAAACGCTTGATACCTTCTTTCCATTTGATCCATACATTCTACCATTGTAAGTCTGCACAAGATTAAAATCTACTTCAAATTAATTTCAACTAGTACTTGCAGATCGAAAAAATACATTGAGCCATACTATTTAGTCTACAAGGTACATGAGTTGGACGAGGCGGCGGAGTGTAGGGTACCAGAAACTGTACGTCGCAAGCGCGGGGATTCCGAAATGGTTGAGGAGGATGATTTTATTTTAGCCGACAAGCGACAGAAGATAAGTGAACTTTCTAAGAGCCAGCTGTTTGATAAACAATTTTACTACGGCACTTCTCCAGGATTTAATCAACAATAATCAGAATCGTTGTAAAAGTATTGATATTTATTTAAAATACAGAATATATACCTTTATTTTATTGATATTTTATTTCACATGAGTGTATTGGAACTAGAGCTGGGCGCGGGCCTCATTTTTCAGGTTCTGCCCGGGCCGACCAGGGCCCGAAAATTCCGAAGGAAAAAGGCCCGAGCCCGCCCGATATTTTTTTTGTGATATCTGAACACGCCCGGCCCGGTCGAGCACGAAAAATGTTCAAAAAGAGTTAAAGTTTGTAATAATTTAAAACTTTTATTTTAAAATAAAATCTTATCTAAAGTTGTTTGGATGCCCAAAGGCGAAATAAATGTCTGAGCACTAACCAATCTATATATATAAAACTCTTTGTCCTCACTGACTGACTGACTGACTGACTTAGTCATCACGCTGTAGGCCAAACGGTTCAAGATATTGAGATGAAATTTTTACACAACATAGCTGAGACATAATTATCGTGCAATAAGACGGGATTTTTGATATCCCCACTGGAAGGGGCTAAAATGGGGGTCAAAGGTCAAAATTGCTTAGTATGAAATTTTGTTTTTGTTTTTTGAGCTATCTTAACGAAACTTACAGATTATTTATTTCTTACTCACTGCTACATCCTGAGAAAATTTGGTCAAGATCGGACCACTATATCATATAGCTGCCATAGGAACAACCAGATGCAAATTAAAACTTTGTATGAAGATCTTTGTTATTTTTTGAGATATCTCAACCAAAGTCACAGATTATGGATTTCGTACTCATTGTAACATTCTGTAAAAATTTGGTCAAGATTGGATCTTTATATCGTATAGCTGCCATAGGAACAGTGGCTTTTAATGCTATTAATAAACAATCAAAAGAAGATGGACTGGGGGATGGTGTTGTGGAGGGGGGGGGGGGGTGTTACGATTCATTAGTGTTGCGACTTTCAAAATCAATTTTCAGTATATGGCACTGTTACTCGCTCTTGCTGCAATAATCCAATTGCAGCGAAAACTTTAAAACAGCGAGCAGCGAAAATGTAAATTCTCTACATTAAATAAAGTACTACTTATTACTATTATTTTAAGTCCAGCTACAGGGAAAAATTTAATTTACAATTCCCGCTATCTAATTAGAAATGACATAAGGTCTGGCTATAGCTTAGAGAAATGTTTCCTATTTTCACTCCACATTTTTCCTCGAGAAGCGAAGCGAGCAGGGGGCAAACCGCCTAGTGAATATATAAATGTGTCAAACAGCGATTTTCGTGTTACGTTTTTTTTTGCTGCTCATGGGTCCCAGATCTTCGGCAAATTATTTTTGACATTATTTTTGTACAGAAAAAAGTCACATCGAACCACTGTGCGCCATCAAAATCTATGTGCTTCATAGATTTCTTAAATGAACCTCACTACTGATCGACGCAACGCGGTGTAGCCAGATTTCATAAAAACCCACCCCCAAATACATGCGCATTTTGTCTGTCCGCAAAAAAAAACATGAGAGAGCAAGCGACACAGAGACTACTCTTCTGCCATAAGGTCGATACGATACTGATGCAATCAAGTTGTAAATCGTTTCTCTCTGCTCGGAAATCTCTGCTATGTTCGTTTCTCGCTCGGCTGGGAACTACAAGCTTCGTAAAATTTGCCGAAGATCTGGAACCCATGAGCAGCAAAAAGCGTAACACGAAAATCGCTGTTTGACACATCTATGTATTCATTGGTTAGTGGTCTGAGCTTGTTCAGGAATTAAATAAAAATTCACAGTAATATCGGAGTTTTTGTATATTGGTCGAATTCGGGTAGCAAGCTTAAAGTTAGGCTCGAGCCGGCCCGACCCGAAATGCGACTTTCGGCCCATGGGTCCCGAGGCACCGCCCGGCCCGGCCCGTGCCCATCTCTAATTGGAGCTGACAATGTATGCATGTGACCTAAAAATAACTGAACTTGAAATTTTAGTCGTAGAACATCCCAGTCGATCCAGTGGGCACGTACAGACCAAAGTCGCTACGGCCGCAGTACCAAAATTTTACATGAAGTAGGGATCGATCCCTCAGGCTGCAGGCTGTCAGCAGAGCGCTCTGTAGTAAGAATCGTTCGATTCAGGGTGCGAATTTCCTACAGCAGCTTCCGCTACGAGCTCAAACGTTTTACTGAGTATGGTACTGACTGCTCTGCATGTTACTCAGATTGGAATTCTAGCTCAGAGGCTTGAATTTCCCTTAGCTGTAAGGGTTGTCAATACGTTTGCGGTACTCTTAGCTTAGAGTCTAGAGTACGCGATCGGCTACATTTTGTTATGTTGGCAACCCATTTTTTGTGTATTTCTATCAAAGTGTTTTTTGCGCAGCAGTGCTATTTGAACGCGTGTTGGATGAACAACGCATTTATAAATGGGTAAGTCTTAGTTTTTCTTGCATTATATTGTGTAATTCTTTTATACAGGTACATATTCTTAAATTGGCCATTATGTGAGTTAATTCAAATGCGTTAATAAAATACTGGAACCACACGAAATGTAAGTATACACTAATTAAAGTGAAATATATTCAAAATAAAAACTAATGTATATACATTTTCGTTTTATCTCTTTTCAGTATTAATTAATTTAATAATATTAATATTAAGTTCATGTATAAAAATGTTTATTAAATAAAACTAAAGAAACCAGTTGAAAAAATATATATGTATACGCTTTTATTTCTGCAGCAGCCAGAACCCTAGGGAGGGAGAAATGCCAGCCAGAATTCCAAGTGGAATTTCAAAGAATTCCCAACTAGAACTTCCCTACAGCAGAAATTGAAACTGAATTTCCTGCAGAATGTGTCTATGACGAGCTCAGGAAAACGTTAGAGTTCGTAGCGGAACCTGCCGTAGGGTAGTGTGGATTTCCTACCGAATTACCCCGGCCACGCTAATGTAAAAGCGAATGAGACTTTTACACGAACTCGGAGTGCAATCCTCTGAGTTGAGCTGCGGCAAATTAGTACGTTTTTCTGCGGAATATTTCCTTCTGGGATATAGCGCCAACTATTGCTGACAGCGTAGCAAATTTACAGCTTTCGTATTTTGATCGAACCCAACTTCATGAAAAACACCTAAGAACTTATGTCACGCTCGTATGTTTATAAAGACAAACAAATGGATTTTAAAGTTTCAGTGCAAAACTCATATTTTAATCAAGTTTAAAACGACTCGACTTACGCAGCGCATTTGCTGTGTTGTTGTTAATTTTTATTTGGGACATAAATTAAAAGTTTTCAAACACGTTCAATAGTGTTCGCGCTAATTAAAAAAAAAAGTGTTTGCCTGCGTCGCACACTAGACTCGCGAGGCCTAGCAAGATTTTGGACACTTAATTTGTGACCGTCATTAAAACTAACAACACAGCTAATGAGCAGCGCGAGTCGTTTTAAACTTGATTAACACCATATCTTTAAAATTAATTTAAAAAATATAGCGCAAGCTAACTTTGGCGCGCCAAAGTTTGGATACCCTTGCACTGCTCTATATAAGCCGTTAGTTGTGGATTTTGAACCGATCATTCCTATAGCAGCTATATAATATAGTAGTCCGATTTGCACCAAATTTGGTATGGATGTATTAAACTGTATCAAACACACAATCTGTAAGTCTAGTTGAGATGTCTTAAGAAACAACAACTTTTTCATAGTAAATGTTGATTCCGAGCCGGTCGTTCCTATGGCAGCTGTATAATATAGTGGTATACTGCGTGAAGCAAAATGACAGATCTGTACCAAGTTTATTCAAGATAGCTTCAAAACTGAGAGACTAGTTTACATAGGAACAGACAGACGGATATCGAATCAGCTCGTCGTCCTGATCAAGAGTATGGGCAATTCTCCAGAAATGTCAACCGCACCAACAAAATTTAAAGTCTCTAAAAGTATGTTGGTCATTTAACTAATATAATCATTTTGTATTTACTTATTACACACTTGTTAATATTTAAATGCAAAGTTAAATGCAAAAGTTCTTTTTTGAGCATTTCTAATAAATGTAATTTTCTTATTTGCTTAACCGTTATTTTTTTATGTCGCGTGCGACATTGAATAAGAACATTTGTTACGAGTGCATCAAAGGTATTTGTTCAATGCGCATCAAACATTTGGTTAAAACAAAACAAAATAAGCAGCGCATTGTTTTTTAAAGTTTGTTGCGTGCGACATGGTAAGTCTAAAGTGTTCAAATTAAAAACAAAATTTTTTTCATAAAATATATAAATACCAGGGAACGTAACTGTTATAACTTTTAAAATAAAGATTACAATATAACAATTATTTCCCAATTTTTATTTAAAAGTTACAAAATAACACTTATTTTTCATTTTTATTATAAAAATAAAAATTAAGAGTTATTTTTGATATTTATTGAAAAAGTTATAAATAAGAGTTATTCCGTAACTTTTATTTTAAAAATCAAAATCAATTTTTGAGATTTATTGAAAAAGTTAGAAATAAGAGTTATTCCGCAACTTTTATTTTAAAAATCAAAAATAAAAGTTTAACTCAAATATCTATTGAGCCAGGAGGTGCATTAACAAAATTTAAAACTATTCTTGATCTATGGCTCAATACCTATCGTATAATTTATCTTATGTCATTCAAGGACGAATATTAAGTATGAGGAGAAATTAGTGGCTAAGCGCTTTATGTTAATGACGGTGTCAGGGTCCTATGTGTTGTTTAAAACATATTTTCCAAGCGAACAAGTAGGCTTATCAATATATTCTAAAATGCGACCTCGACATGTCCAGTTGACAAATAAAATGGAGCGCAATATGTGCAATTGCATGCAACAAGCGAATTTTAGCTTTCTTCTTGAAAGAAGCTCGAAAGATATTCCATCTTTTTCTAAAGATTGTGAACAATTTTTGAAAACAGTTTGCTGCGATATTCAGAATGAATATTGCATGACAAGCAATTGTAAGAAGTGTCTTACAGATTTAAAAGATCAATTTATTCCTGTCGCATATTTGGTTAATATGGAAGAGGAAATAAACTGTCAACAAAAGCGTAAAATAGATAACCACATAGCTCTGTCCAATACAACTTCAACTGTATCCGATTTAGCAGTTGATATGCAAGCTAGGCTTTTACCATTTAGGACACATTATTTTGTAAAAAGAGCTCAGCAAAAATATTCTATATATATATACTAAAAGCAACTTAAAGCCCTCAGAGCTCGGACTTCAAATTGATTTTGCCGAGAATTATAGGTTGACACAACAAAACGAAATATGTACAAAGTGCTCATATCAGCTACCGTCAGGAAACGATTTGTACCTGCGTAGCTTGGATGGCAGGTGCCTCTAAGTCTTTTGACGTTATAAGCGATAAACTTACGCATAATACGCATGATGTTTATATTTTTGTTTAAAAACTTAATATTTTTCAAAAATATAAATATTTTCTGACGGCAGGTGCGCACAATTTAAAAATAAATATATTTAAACAAGCTTGAGTCATATTAAAAAACAAATTGAATGTGAAACTATTGAGTGAAATTTTTTGCCAGTTCTCACGGAAAGGGAGCTGTTGACGGAGTTGGAGCCGTCAGTAAAAGAAAAGTGTGGCACAAAACGTGGCGTGCGACATGTAGCGTGCGAGAGATTTAAAATAAAATAACCTAATATTTTTAAATAAAACAAAATACATTGTTAACACATATCAGTACATAACATTTTAAAATAACCTGCACCAAAATATTCGTTCACGTTTCGCTGAAATCAGTATTCGAACTGGTCATCGTAAAAGAGACTTCTTCGTGTATTTGGAGAGGTTGTGCACAGACTAGACAATTACCGAATTTTGATGAACTGAGAAACTAGTGATTTAGTTTTCGAACAGACTCTTCAAAAGCTGTAATTATTTTCAGCAAATTACGTGCTGTCGAATAGCCGGAAAGAAGAAGCATGAAAACTACAGCTGACTTCTTTGTTTGCTTCTTCAAACCGGTGACCGTCCTTTCCCCGCTTGATCAAAAAACACAGACAAATGATTGTTTATAGCAATCACATAGAAAATCAATTCTATTTGAATATTAGCTTAGAATCAACCAATCTACACAAATTGTAAACAAACACATCCTATTTGTTCGCCTGCATTTAAGCAACGAACTCGTATGGAATTGGCGCCAGAGCGATGGGTTCTTCCAATTTTTTGACGAAATGGGCCTTCTTGGGCTGCTCAGGCTGACGCTTCAGGTTGACCCATTTACCCTGCTCCTTAGCATCCTTTAGAAGACGCTCGTTCTCCTTGACTCGACGCAGGAAATCCTCACGGCACTTCGAGTGATGAACATGCTCGATGCGCACGTTGATGCGCTTGGCTAGAACCTTGCCGCGCACACGTTTGTTTACAATGACACCAACGGCGTGTTGTGTGACGTTGAAGATGCGGCCAGTTTTACCATGGTAGGCCTTGTAGGGCATACCCTTTTGAACAGCACCATGTCCCTTAATGTCGACAATGTCGCCGTTCTTGAAGACGCGCATATATGTGGACAATGGAATGACACCATGCTTGCGGAAGGGGCGAGAGAACATGTCTCTTGTGCCGCGTCGATAACCCTTTGAGTTGGTCATTTTGTTGCCTGTGGATCCCTGTAATAAAAAAACACTTTTAATAACATTTTACACAAAACAGATGAGCGCGGCACACGCGATCGAATTTTGGGTTGCATTTCAACTGCAATTTTTTTTGATTTCATTCCAACTTGCACAAAAATATTCGCTAACCTTTTACGTATCGACGTCCACGCGGTCGTGAAGATGTGGAAAGAAAGAAAGATGGCTACCTGTGTGGCGTTGCCACACTCGTTACGCTTTGACGTAATGTAGGGCTGCATTTTCTATGCAGCAAGTCTCGTGTCCCTGGAATAAGAGTTGTATTTTTCAATTAATTTCGCGGCTCGCATTCTAAAATTTAAAATCAATAATTGCAATTGAGAAAAAACGAAGTTTATATATTTCAGTTTATTAAGTTAAAAAAGTTTGACAAATTCAACAGAAAACTAAATAATATTACATTTTGAGTTTGAGCACTTTGGTACGCACTCACATAATAGCAAATGTCATATAAATATCTCATTACATAAAATTTATTTTTGAACTATCATATCATATGTTTATATAACCTGTCCATGTGTGTTCTGTAGTTGTAATACTTCACAAATATGCTAAGAATGTGGTGTCATTTTCTTTTCAATTATTACACGATTGGAATATCAAAGCACAAAACTATAAAGTAAGTTATACGCGGGCATTTTCGTCAAATACATGATAGGTTATATATGTATGTATATATATGTATAATTAGCTTATGCTTATGAATGTGGTACGTACATTTGTATAATATTGTAAATAATTTTATAAGTGTATATGTATGTATATATATCATATAAGCAAGTGTATACCAAATACATATACATATAAACAACACATACCTTTTGACTGGAACAAATCAACGTAAACATAAAATTAAAGATTAAGTGTTTGCCTTTATATTAATTAATAATTTAGTTTAGTATATTATACTTGTCTCGTTTTGTTTGGTTATTTGATTGGGTTTCTTACAAGTTTTTTCTTCTTTCCTTTTCATCACGTTATTATAGAATTGTTTTATGTATGCATGTATTTTATTGGCTCTTGGTTTTTATATTTCAAAAATCCCACTTCAAAAGCAGTCTCTCAAACTATTCCACATAGTTCACAGTTCAAAATCTCTTCGTTGTCCACATATATTTTCAAATTAATATTTCTAAGCTGACTCCTTGTTGTGCCCATTTTCCAGCGGACTTTTTGACAAGCTAGAACAATTGCAGTTGCTATCGTCATTGGGAAGTGTCGCGGATTGTTGCTGCAGCTTCTGCTCCAGGCGAGTTTTGTACGTGTACAACGACTGTAGCGGCACATGTAACAGCTCAACAATCTGCGTAAAGTTTAGCTCTGCAATGAACCAAAATGTTTAAGTAACAAATTGTCTGTCAATCAGATAGATTGCATACCATTTTCGGCTGTTATGTAGCCATGTCGTATCAAAAAATCAATAACCACTGGTGCCGATGTTGTCTTAAATTCAGGCGTAAACACACGCTCCACACACTCGTTTGCAGGCAACAGCTCAAAGGCTTGTACCTCCCCATCTGCATTGTGTGGTTCGAAGCCCACCGGTAGCTCCAAATCAAACACATACTCTGTATTGGGGAAAAGACCTTGGTCGCTCTCAAAAAAGAACGAGACACAGCCGGCTGAAACCAAATTCTTGACGAGATCACTTGGAATAGATGCCTCTTCGGCGGCCTCTTTAATGGCCGTCTCCATGATGCCATAGCCCACGGAAAGGCCACCCCCCACCATATTATCCCACTTGTTAGGCCAAGTCTCTTTGGTCTTGGAGCGTTGTTGCAGCCAAATGCACAGACCGTGCTGCGGATGCCTCACATAGCCATTGATGTCGACTCCATATTTACGAACGCCAAATAGCGGCGTCGCTGCACGCTCCATCTTCAGCAGTGCCTTATGCTCGGACTTCACCTCAAAGTATTCATCACGCCAACCATGCAAGGCCGAGAACGTTCCATCGCTACGCAGATCACGTAATACTTTCTCCAATCGTAAGGTACGTTCGTTGTAGTCACGGAATGCCGGATTCAGTTCAACAAGTCCCTGAAAATGGTCTGAATACGTTGAAGACGATGGAATTTTTGGACACATTGAACATTCTCACCTGCTTTGTGTGTTCACAGTCACGTATGCAGAACACTTCAGGATACTTGAGCAACTGCTTGAATACGTCAAATTTAATAAGGCCAACTTGTTGTCCCTCAACCAGAAATGGACGTGTGTCGGCCATATGAAAACCTGTGATACAATTAAGATTAATAAGATCTAGGTGCAATTTATGGTATGAGCATGAATGAGGAGTTATTTATAAATGTGGATGGTGCTTAAAGATAAAACCTATAAATATAACCACAATGTAAAAATGATTAATTTTCAAATGAGTGTTTTTAATCGCAAGGATGAGATTAGATAATTTAAATATCTTAAGAAACAAAGGAAAGCTTTCGTTCAACTACTTAATTGTTCATTTGCTTGCATAAATTTCGTTCCCTATATTTTTTAGCTTTTTAGACCCAGTACTTTAACAAAGTATAAATGGGTCTATTCCGTTTGTGCAAATGTGCCTAAAAGGCAAGAGAAGGCGTGGTAGACCCCATAAAGTATATATATTTTTGATCACTTCAACAGCCGAGTCGATTTAGCCATGTCCGTCTGTCTGTCTGTCCCATTTCTGAGTTTCTAGATCTCAGAGACTATAAGAGCTAGAGACACCACCGGGAGTGCACGTCGGTTTGGCTTTTGAATATGATTGTGCACATAATTTGGAAAATATCTAAAAAAAAACCATTGGCACAATTTGCCCCCCCACCCAAGATTTATTTGAGATTTAGTAAAGCAACATACTGTATATAGCATATCAGTCACATTATTAGATAGCTCTCTATTTTAGTTTGTTTAATGGTTTTATAAAATAATAGATTACAATGAAACGTAAAGGCTTCTGTAAACTCTTTATATAGTTACTAAAACCATTTGAAAATTAAAAAAGTTCTATTTTGTCACACCTATTGGTACTTCTATGCTCCTGAACTAAGCTTATGAGCCTGTAACTTTTGAGCTAGGTGAGATATCGGGTTAAAATTTGGAATATAAATTCTCTATACTTTAACGAAATTTTTGAGAAAAAATAAAAAATATGTACCTAAGCGTGTGCAGAAAAATTTTTTTTACCTACCGTTTTTTTTAAGAAATTATAAATTTAAATATAAATTTAATTTAAAATTTTTTTTTTCATTCGTAATAAAATATTGAAAAGCTTAAATTTCAAAAGTTTGTGTTTGAGCGCTAATTTATGATACGCCCACTTTTGTTTTTCTCTCAAAACTTTCTTTGAAGTATTGAGAATATATATTTCAAATTTTAACCCGATATCTCACCTAGTTTAAAAGTTAAAGATTTTTGCAACGAGTTTTCGGGAAATCGGCCACTGTGCGACGGCAAAACAAAGCAACAAAATTGTTTTTATTTTGCAAGAAGCGAAGGTTCGCGGAAAAATTGTTTTTGCTTTGCAGGCAACAAATAATGGGAGAGGGTAATGAACGAAAAATTGTTTGTGTAATTTGCAATGTTCACCAGAATCTTACCAGTGTGCAAGCCTCACACACTTCCATATGCTATGTGCAATACAAAAAATATAGCGCAAGCTAACTTTGGCGAGCCAAAGTTTGAATACCCTTGCAGAGATTTGCATAAGCCGTCCGATTTTTTACAAAATTTATAAGATGTTGATATCTAACCGATCCTTCATATGGCAGCTATATGATATAGTAATCCGATTTGCACCAAATTTGGTCAGGCTGTTTGAAACTATACCAACCACACAATTTATGAGTTTGGTTGAGATATCTTGAGAAACAAAAAAGTTTTTCATACTAAATGTTTAGTTCCAACCGATCGTTCCTATGGCAGCTATATGATATAGTAGTCCGATTTACGTCAAATTTGGTCAGCCTGCTTAAGACTTTATTAAACACACAATGTGTCTAGTTGGTTGAGATATTTTGAGAAACAAAAAAGTTTTTCATACTAAATATTGATTTCGAACCGATCGTTCCTATGGCAGCTATATGATATAGTTGTCCGATTTGAACCAAATTTGGTAAAGATGTATGAAACTTTATGAAACACACAACTTGTGAGTTTGGTTGAGATATCTTGAGAAACAAAAAAGTTTTTTATGCTAAATATTGATTTCGAACCGATCGTTCCTATGGCAGCTATATGATATAGTTATCCGATCCGGCCGGTTCCGACATATGTACTGCGTACAGCAATGAGACGGACCTGTACCAAGTTTCATGAAGATAGCTTAAAAACTGAGAGACTAGTTTGCATAGAAACAGACGGACAGACAGACAGACAGACGGACATGGCTATATCGACTCAGCTCGTCGCCCTGATCTAGAATATATATACTTTATGTGGTCTGAGACGCTTCCTTCAATGCGTTATACATTTCGTGGCAAAATTATAATACCCTCTGCAAGGGTATAACAAATGTGCGTCGTGTGCATAGGCGATGCGCACCCCTGCGTTACAGATTCCAAAAGATAATGAATGTACCTAACATACTAATTATTCATAAATTTTTTTATATTTAAATCAATAGTTGAACAAATATATATTTATAAATTAAAAAATGATCATTTTTGTTTTGTTACGATTTTGAACTTTAAAATTTAAGGAAAATAAAAAAAATATACCCTTTTTGTTTTTAAGGTTAAATGGTTAGATTATTAGGCGTCGTTTAAACTATTTCTCATTAAAATCGTAAATAAGATAGTGAAGTAACAACATTCTATAGCTAGGTATGTTTTTACTCAAAATGTAGGACTCCCTTGTCAAATGACAACTTTCTGTGCAAACTAATCTCTTTGAAGCTATCTTGATGAAACTTGGTACAAGTATCATATAGCTAACATAGGAACGATCGGTTATAAATCAACATTTAGTAAGAAAAACTTTTTGGTTCCTTAGCATATACTTATCAATTAAGCCTGTTTTCTGTTTGGTATAACTCTACATAAACTGACCAAATTTGGTTAGAGTCGGATCACAATATCTGATAGCTGTCACGATCGGTTTAAAATCATTCCTTAGTATGAACAACTTTTTTGTCTCTGCAGATTTTTTACCGAAACTCACAGATTTTGTGTTTGGTACAGTTCCACACATTCTGACCAAATTTAATTCGAATCAGACTACTATATCATATAGCTGTCATAGGAACGATCGGTTCAAAATCAACATTTAGTATGATAAACTTTTTATACCCTTGCAGAGGGTATTATAATTTTGTCACGAAATGTGTAACGCATTGAAGGAAGCCTCACAGACCCCATAAAGTATATATATTCTTGATCAGGGCGATGAGCTGAGTCGATATAGCCATGTCCGTCTGTCTGTCCGTCTGTCTGTCCGTCTGTTTCTATGCAAACTAGTCTCTCAGTTTTGAAGCTATCTTGATGAAATTTGGTACAGATCCTTTGCTGCACGCAGCACATATGTCGGAGCCGGCCGGATCGGATAACTATATAATATAGCTGCCATAGGAACGATCGGTTGGAAATAAACATTTAGTATGAAAAACTTTTTTGTTTCTCAAAATATCTCAACCAAATATACACATTCTGTATTTGACTAAGTCCTAAACAGGCTGTCCAAATTTGGTGTAAATCGGACTACTATATCATATAGCTGCCATAGGAACGATCGGATCGAAAACAACATTTAGTATGAAAAACTTTTTTGTTTCTCAAAATATCTCAATTAAATATACACATTTTGTATTTGACTAAGTCTTAAACAGGCTGTCCAAATTTGGTGTAAATCGGACTACTATATCATATAGCTGCCATAGGATCAATCGGTTCAAAATCAACAAATTTTGTAAAATGTCTGACGGCTTACACAGGGCACTGCAAGGGTATCCAAACTTTGGCGCGCCAAAGTTAGCTTGCGCTATATTTGAATTTCAAGGTAACTCAACCAAACTCACAGATTGTGTTTTCAATATAGCTCTATACTACCTGAACAAATTTGAACAAAATCAAACTGACATAGGATCGATCGGTCTTAAGCCGAATTTTACTCTCCGCACGGAGTATAAAATCGTATAAATTGGTCGTTTCTGAATTTATTTTAATGATCAATACTTTGCGAGAGTCTTGAATCAAAAAAAAAAAATAAATTCTGCACGGATTTTCTGGACTTAAAGTCAGGATTCCACAAGGAAATTACAAATTTTGTAAAAAGACCATGTCTGCCTATAAAAACCTGTAACTTCGCTTTCTTACCCACGATTTTAATAAGTAACACCTTTAACGACGCCTAATAAATGCCTTCTAATTTTTAAAAAGAAAAGGACCTCATTATACCCTTGCAGAGGGTATTATAATTTTGTCACGAAATGTGTAACGCATTGAAGGAGGCCTCACAGACCCCATAAAGTATATATTTTTTTGATCAGGACGACGAGCTGAGTCGATATAGCCATGTCCGTCTGTCCGTCTGTTTCTATGCAAACTAGTCTCTCAGTTTTTAAGCTATCTTGATGAAACTTGGTATAGGTCTGTCTTTTTCGGACAACTACATCATATAGCTGCCATAGGAATGATCGGTTCGAAAACAACATTTAGTATGAAAAACTTTATTGTTTCTCAAGATATCTCAACCAAATATACACAATGTGTGTTTAATTATGTTTTAATTAAATTAATTATGACTAAATTTGGTGTAAATCGGACTAGTGTATCATATAGGTGCCATAGGAACGATCGGTTTGAAATCAACATTTAACAAATTTTGTAAAAAATCTTACAGCTTACACAGGGCACTGCAAGGGTATCCAAACTTTGGCGAGCCAAAGTTAGCGTGCGCAAATTTTTTTTTAAATTTACCTTGAAATTTATAGTCAAAAAATCGTAAAAAAACAAAAAAATAATTTTTATAATTTAAAAATATATATTTCTTAAACTATTAATGTTAATTATATGCAATGTAGAAATGATTAATAGATACGTTCATTATCTATCGGAATGAGAGCGCCTCATGAAAAAATTAAAAAAAAACTGTCAAATTTTAAAATTAAAATATATAGCGTAAGCTAACTTTGGCGCGCCAAAGTTTGGATACCCTTGCAGTGCCCTGTTAAAGCCGACAAATTTTTTTACAAAATTTGTCAAATGTTGATTTCGAAACGATCGTTCCTATGGCAGCTATATGATATAGTAGTCCGATTTAAACCAAATTTGGTCAGCCTGTTTAATACTTATTCAAACACACAATGTGTATGTTGGGTTGAGATATTTTGAGAAACAAAAAAGTTTTTCATACTAAATGTTGATTTCGAACCGATCGTTCCTATGGCAGCTATATGATATAGTAGTCCGATTTAAACCAAATTTAGTCAGCCTGTTTAATACTTATTCAAACACACAATGTGTATGTTTGGTTGAGATATTTTGAGAAACAAAAAAGTTGTTAATTCTAAATGTAGTTTTCGAACCGAGCCTTCCTATGGCAGCTATATGAAATAGTTATCCGATCCGGCCGGTTCCGACATATGTACTGCGTGCAGCAAAAAGACGGACCTGTCCTAAGTTTCATCAAGATAGCTTGGGTCTATTACGTTTGTGCAAATGTGCGTAACAGGCAGAAGGAGGCGTGGCAGACCCCATGAAGTATATATATTCTTGATCAGCATCAACAGCCGAGTCGATATAGCCATGTCCGTCTGTCTGTCTGTCCGTCTGTCCCTTTTTGTGTAGCCTAGATCTCAGAGACTATAAGAGCTAGAGACATCAAATTTGGCATGTAGGCTCATCTATGTCTCTAATTGATCAAGTTTGTTTTAGATTTTTGCCACGCCCCCTTCCGCCCCTGGAAATTGAAATACAAAATTTCGAAGTCGAATTACAAATGCCTTTTTTGGTACATATAATATTTACTATAGTCCAAACCTGTCCTGCAAATTTAATTAAAATCGGATGATAAACGCGAAAGTTATTCAACTAACAATGTTACTTTCAAAAGGAAATATAGCGCAAGCTAACTTTGGCACGCCAAAGTTTGGATACCCTTGCAGTGCCCTGTGTAAGCCGTCAGATTTTTACAAAATTTGTTAAAGGTTGATTTTTAACCGATCGTTCCTATGGCAGCTATATGATATAGTAGTCCGATTCACACCAAATTTGGTCAGCCTGTTTAAAACTTAATCAAAGACACAATGTCTTTTTTTGGTTGAGATATTTTGAGAAACAAAAAAGTTTTTCATACTAAATGTAGTTTTCGAACCGATCGTTCCTATGGCAGCTATATGATATAGTAGTCCGATTTACACCAAATTTAGTCAGCCTTTTTAAAACTTAATCAATCACACAATGTGTATATTTGGTTGAGATATCTTGAGAAACAAAAAAGTTTTTCATACTAAATGTTGTTTTCGAACCGATCGTTCCTATGGCAGCTATATGATATAGTAGTCCGATTTACACCAAATTTAGTCAGCCTGTTTCAAACTTAATCAAACACACAATGTGTGTATTTGGTTGAGATATTTCGAGAAACAAAAAAGTTGTTCATACTAAATGTTGTTTTCGAACCGATCGTTCCTATGGCAGCTATATGATATAGTAGTCCGATTTACACCAAATTTAGTCAGCCTTTTTAAAACTTAATCAATCACACAATGTGTATATTTGGTTGAGATATCTTGAGAAACAAAAAAGTTTTTCATACTAAATGTTGTTTTCGAACCGATCGTTCCTATGGCAGCTATATGATATAGTTATCCGATCCGGCCGGTTCCGACATATGTACTGCGTGCAGCAAAAGACGGACCTGTACCAAGTTTCATCAAGATAGCTTCAAAACTGAGAGACTAGTTTGCATAGAAACAGACGGACAGACGGACAGACAGACGGACAGACGGACAGACAGACGGACATGGCTATTTCGACTCAGCTCGTCGCCCTGATCAAGAATATATATACTTTATTGGGTCTGTGAGGCTTCCTTCAATGCGTTACACATTTCGTGACAAAAATATAATACCCTCTGCAAGGGTATAAAAAAAAATACAGTAAGCTACAGTGGAGCAAGCTCAACAGTAGGAGACGCAGTACTTTTTGAGTGCAAAGCGTTCACTATAGATTGTCCTTCAATGTTGCGTACCATACAATAGATGGCGCCACTATGAAGTTAATAAACACAAAGGTCGATAGTGACTCTTCTTCTTCCTTTTGCCCGTAACATTGTTAGTTGAATAACTTCCGTGTTTATCATCCTATTGGAATAAAATTTTCTGGACAGGTTTGGATCATAGTGTTTATTATATGTACCAACAATCAAGGCGATAACATAATAGGGGCTTCTTTAATTCGGCTTCGAAATTTTGTATTTCAATTTCCGGGGGCGGAGGGGGCGTGGCAAAATTCCAAAACATACTTGATCAATGCAAGATACAGATGAACCTTCATACCAAATTTAGTGGCTCTAGCTCTTATAGTCTCTGAGATCTAGGCGACACAAAAAGGGACAGACAGACAGACAGACGGACATGGCTATATCGGCTGTTGATGCTGATCAAGAATATATATACTTTATGGGGTCTGTCACGCCTCCTTCTGCCTGTTACGCACTTTTTTTTGAACAAACGTAATAGAACCTTTTGTACTTTATTAAAATACAGGGTCTAAAACGCTACATCCACAAAAATTTTTTAAAGTCGATAAAATTAATCTTTGGGTCCATACCTATCAAAAAGGCTAAACTTGGCCGAGGACCATAAAAAACGCTAAAAATTGAACGTCGTGACGCGTCGCTACAGTCGAGTCCCGATAATTCGAAGTGGCAAGTGGATCACCTTTTTTACGAATTACACAAGAATTTGATTTATCGAGATTTCTTTTTAACGAGGCTCATAAAAGAAAAATGTGAATAAACGGGCCTTTTATATTTCACATCATGTTTGCATATTGAACTTTATTGGAATTTAACAAATAATATAAGTACATTCGTTTGTACGTTTTACAAGTTAAAGCAAAATTAAACAGAAAATTAAAATTTAATAACAAGAAGTCAAGGTTTTTGCTTTGCGCGATTGATAACGTCTTATGCGTACTTTTCATCAAGCACAGCGACTTAGAGTGTAACGGTGAACTGCCATTTCGAGGATTCTACGAATCTTGGGGCGCCAAGTTCTGATGATAGATTTAAATACATGAAGTTAAGAATAGCTTAACTTGAAAAAGTTGGGCAGAAAACAAAAACAAAAGTACGTCTAAGAACAGAAAGTGCGCCTACTGCTTATCAGCAGAGTGCGAGAGACAGCTAAATAGTAATAGAGTAGAGAGTAGTGAAGGCACGATTTATCATATGATTAACATAAATCGATTATTTAGTTTCAATTCACGATTTGTTTTGTATCGCAAAAAAATTGCGATTAACCGTATATGTAATCGATTATATGCTCAAATAATCAAATCACTAGGACCATTCCTGCAACTGCTTTGCTTCAAATTTGTTTTAAATTTCATTATTTCGATTAGCTGTTCACAGCTGATCCATTCAAATTGTGTGGTGTTGCTCAAAACAAAATAGAATATTTTACAGCACTAGTGGCTTAAACGAAATCATCTCAGAGGCATATTAATTTTTGCTTTTGATTTGATTATCTGACAGTTCTCCACGATGAAAATTACACCACATTTGATGTATGCTATTATTTGCCTGATTTTGCATTATGTAGAACGTTGTAATTAATTCGCAACTGATGCTTTGAACCTTAATTAAATCAGTGTGCACAACGGGTCGTTCTTGCAACTGATTATAATTTCCTTAAATACAGCAAATTTTAAGTAAATAAAAAGTAAAGCAGTTGCAGTGGTAATAAAAGGCGGCAAGAAGAGCATTTTGATCAGATTATGGCACCAATATTTAGCAAAGTATGAAAATATCGACGCATTTCCGTGAAAATATCGTTTGTCATAAGTAAGTTTTACAATAGATTTTCTGAGAATTTGGCATTTAAATCTCAATTTCGGTCAAATGTGACATTCGATGCTTTCGCGGATATGCGTCGAAATTATCTGAAAACGGATGAAAAGTAAGTGTAGTTATGTATTTGTTAATTGTTGTTGGTATCAAATGATCTTTGCTTTACATACTCAAATGTTATACCAAAAATATCAAAATTTGGTGCACATTTAAAATATCGGTAATTGTTAAATGGACGGCCAATCTCGACAAAGTTCACGAAAATACCTTTTCTGGATAGACCCTCATGAATTGAGGTGAAAAGTTTCGCGGTCTCTTCTAGATTTTTGTTTAAATTAATTTTAAAGTTTAATTTTTATCAAGCCTTAAACGGCTTGCGCCGGGCACTTGCTATGTTGTTGATGTTGGTTTTTGTTGTTGTTTCGTAAGATTTGGCGAGGTTGGCCGTCCATTTAATATATACCAAAATATCATTTGATTAATCCAATTTTTAATTATCGCCGATTAGTTGCGATTAATATTACCTCGGCTAAAATTAATCATATGGTTTAATTATCGATTAATACATTTTTTTGCCATCACTACTAGAGAGAGACATTCTCATTAAGTGCACATTTGTATATATTTGACTTTTTATTTATATATACATATAAATATGAATATATACTGTATATGTATATATGTATGTATGTATTAGTCAGATGTTTCAGCTGTTGCCGCATTTCGTTGCGTTCTCTAAAAATGCCAAAAGCTGCCCTCAAGGTGATGAGATAAAAATCTTGTAACAGCATACAAGTAACAAATGATTTGTAAAAGTTCTTAATTATAAACGATAAATACATAGATATCTCCATATTTCAGGTTAACATATAGATTACCAACCTACTTCGATGCTTGCTTGATTAAAATGATCTTGCATAAGAGTCGATACCAATGTATTTTGTTTAATTGCTGTTAATGTAGAATTGTAATACGACAGTGCACAGCTGTCGGATTGTGTGAGCATGCAATTATTATTGTAAATGCTGCATCAAACGAGGTAAACCATTTCAAATGGGTCTATTAAGTTTGTGCAAAAAAAGTGTGCGTGGCAGACCCCATGAAGTATATATATTCTTGATATTGCCATGTCCGTCTGTCCCTTTTTTGAGTTCCTAGATCTCAGAGACTATAAGAGCTAGAGACACCAAACTGGGCATGTAAGTTCATCTATATCTTGCATTGATCAAGATTGTTTTAGATTTTTTCCACGCCTGCCTCCATTCCCGCAAATTGAAAACTAAAATTTCAAAGTCGAATTACAAGAGCACTTTTAATGCTAGCGCCTTGACATTTAAACATATAATATATACTATGGTCCGAACCTGTCCTGAATATTCATTCCAATCGAATGTTACGGGCAAAAGGAAGAAGAGACGCTAGCGACCTCTGTGTTTATCAACTGACATCTTCACAGTCGCGCCATCTATTGAAATTTTTGGTACGTAACAATAAAGAACAAGCTATAGTGAACGCTTTGCTCTCAAAAAGTACATGTTCTCCTACTGACAAGCTTGCTCCACCGTAGCTTACTGCGTTACTAAAACAAAGAAAATTTTATACAATTTTAAGTATAATCTTTAAGTTTTTTATTATACTATTTCAAATATGAAATTAAATGCAATTGCATAATTTTGGAAAAAGTACTTGCTTTTTTTTTAATTTTTATACATTTCTAAAAGTTATACCTTTCTAATTCTAGATTCACTTTACGCCACAGAGCTTGACACAGAATGTCAGGGGTGCATTTAGGCAACTGAGCTTCCGAAATTTAAATTACCGATTGTAATACCCAGATACACCCCGGAGGCTCTGTGCCATGCTCTTTAGCGCTATGTGAACCTAGCAGTACACTGTTGCCGGTATAACGTTAAAGCGAAAAGTTTCCGCTCTGACGCCGGAAAATAGGGCTCATCCATTCGAAAAATAAACCGGCGCTCCGGTGTCAATAAGGCGTCAACATCTGTCACGTTTACGATGGAAAATGTGGCAAGACTTTCTGTAGGCGATTATAATTTAGATAATCGACGACAAAAACTATGGAAATTTACAAATGGCGCAAGTAATTAATTTTCCATTATTTTGTTTATTTCTATTACTTATGTTTATTAACGGTAGAGAAACAGCAACCGCGAAGCACATAAATTGATTGATCTGCGTAAGGCCAAAAAAATATGAGTATAAATGCAGAAATGCCCAAGAAAATAAGAGAATATGGCCTGTACACTATTAAGGGCTCATCCACGTTAATATTTTTGCAGATTGTCACAGTCTGTAAAACAAATTTAGTGCCACAATGACGTTATTGCAATACACAATAAGACTTTTTGGTTTAGAATAAACAAAAAACAGCTGAGATAGTCAAATTATCGGCCTTATTCTTTGTCCAGTGTAAGCAATTTTTGCCGTATGCTATCGGTTTTTGCTTAGCGATATATCTATTATAAGATCTTCATTTTTTTTTGGGAAAAAGCCCTAAATCGAAAAAGTTTATTTTAAATTTTTCGTCCAATTTTAACGAGTTCTATTAGAATCCGTCATTAGAATGAAGGAAACCACGGAATTGTCTATTTGCTGAAAGAAATGTATGTACATTTCTTAATTATCAAACAAATTAGGGTTCAGAGAAGAGGAACGCAAAGCGGGTAGAAAAAAAAGTCAAAACAAAAGAACAATCTTATCAACTCGATGCGCTTTGTTTCTTATGCGCTAAAAACACTAAAAATATTAGGATGTGTATTACGTGCTGAAAATTTTTAAACCTATTTTATGTTAGATCATCAAAGGCATAATAAGAGCCAAAATGGCTAGTGCGCAAACAGGAAAAAAAGGAGCCAACCGTTTCGATAACACAATAGAAAAAAAAAACGCAGAGCTCATTTTTGAAGTACGATCTTTGTGCAATGGCTAGTCATACAAAAGCTTAAAAGGATAGTCATTTCAATGTCAAAGTATAGATTCTTGGATGCTGTGAAACGACTTGGCAAACTGCACACACCACTCTCTCACAAAATACAAGTAAACAAACTAATCGATAATTCGCACTCTCTTGCTCTCGCTTTTTGCAGCAATCGCAGTAAACTGTGTCTGCTGAACCCATTACATTGGCGCACAGGCCGCCCAACATAAGCGTGTGTGCGTTCACTGTACATAGAGTTAGTAATGGCCAAACTCATTTTTATGTCCGGAGGGGGACGGAGCCAAACCTCGAAGAACCATAAAGTCGCTTACGAATTCAGCTGCATTACTCACCTGTTAAGTAGAAATTATTAAACAATCGGGCTAGTTCTATCAAACGCGTGTTCATCTCGGTTAACGGCATTACTGATGGCGAAGAGAGTACAGGCTCGGCCAGCCAAAGTAAATATAAATACACTTGAATAGCCGGCTACCTTTGCTCCCACTCCACTTCTACTCCCACACCAAAAACCACTTTAACTCACAAAGAATGTCGCTATTGGATTTTTGTGAGGGCGGTATTGGTTTTAAGTTGTTTTACTCGCCAATGAGTCTCTTTGTTTGCAGGCCGTGCAACTAACTTATTATTAATATTCTTTATTGTAATAAGGGATATGGACGACCAACGACAAAACCAACCATCAAAACACAACCACACGCAACGAAAACCACAGGCGTAGTACTGTAAAACACGCATACAGTTCGATAAGAAAAACAGCTGATTTCTATTTCTTGCCAATTCAATTCCAAAGCGACGTAAGCAAAGCGGCCACCCCAACGGTTAACAGCACCAACACGTAAGCAAAGTGGCTATTCAGACGTTTGCCAACACCACAATTTATGTTGTGTGTTTAACAACACACGTGGGAAGAAAATGTCACACTGAGAAGAGTACATACGAAATACAACTAGAAACATAATCAGAGCACAGGGAAATAATTCCCATTTGTGTAACGAGCTTTAAATATTTTGGCAACTGATTGGGCGTAAATTAGTAAGCTATCATTGCAAGGCACGCGTTGAAATTCCAAAATGAGCGACGACTACTTAAGAAAACCATTTTCATTAGCGTCCGCACCAGCCGGTAAGGAACACACTCCCCATACATTACGCAATGTTGCCTACGGTTACATGAAATGTTTGTTGGTGACGATTCGTGTTGTATATGTACATTGTTTTTCTATTTTCTTGCAGTCGATGATCCACAGACATCAGCATCAACAAACTACACACCGGCCACGAGCACATTTAGCAATGCTCCGGTCTCTCCATACCTCAACTATGATTCACGTTTCCTGCGGCAAACACAGCCTGAATTCATATTCCCGGAAGGTGCTAACAAGCAGAGAGGACGATTTGAGCTAGCCTTCTCACAGATAGGTACATCTGTGATGGTTGGTGGAGGCATTGGTGGATTGGCGGGCATTTACAATGGCTTTAAAGTTACTAATGCGCTAAATCAGACGGGAAAGCTGCGTCGCACTCAGTAAGTAAACACACATATAAATATATTTTATACTCCATAACATTTCCGTATGATTAAATTTGCTGAGTGCATATAATTAAAGATTTATGTATTAAAATGTCCGTTTTTATTACAGGTTAATCAATCACATCATGAAACAGGGTTCCGGTACGGCGAACACATTGGGTACGTTGGCTGTACTGTATTCGGCATGTGGAGTGTTGCTGCAGTATGTTCGTGATCAAGATGATAATGTAAATACTGTTATCGCCGGTACTGCTACTGGACTGATATACAAATCAACAGGTAAGTGAGAAGAACAAGCTTTTCAAAATGATATTTGTTTTCATTGAAATCTTTTTCAGCTGGTCTGCGAAAGTGTGCCTTGGGTGGCGCTATTGGATTGGGCATATCGTCGCTCTATTGTTTATACCTGCTGGCGCAAGAGGGCAACAACGCGAACTCGTCAAGTCCTAAATTCCTGTAGGTCAGACGGCCTAGCTTTTTAAACATTGAATCGCTGTAGCTAACCTTAAACGTATGTGGCTAATGGCTGGTCTACACATGCTATGTGTACTCGTCGTTTCGATGTATAGCCGTCAAATATATAGTTTTGTTTTCTATTATAAATAAATATATATTTAGATTTATCTGGACACTATAAGAATTTCTTTTAGTTTAACGAGATTGTTAAAAATTACCTCATCAGGCATCTAGACCAAAATTCTTGTTGCTAAGAAAATAATTAAAGTAAAGTTGTATGCTTTACGAGTTAAATACTAAATAAATACTATATTTTACTGTCCATTACATTAATTATTGTGGACGGCAGCACGCTATTGTGCCCACATCCTATTTAACTGTTTTTATGTTCCAGAACTATTAATGGCATTTAGCAGGTAATTCTGATCACCAATCATGATACTTGATTACAGAAACTTCAAGTTTTGGTATCGGTATCACAAAAAATTTATCGTACAAATAGTGTGATACCTAATACTGATTACTGATACTTTTAGATTTTTCATGTACTTTTAAAAGACGTTGTAAGCTGATTTAATAGAAATTTGTACAAAATGTATTATGTCCATTCACCAGGTTAGTGATTCATCACAAGTAAAGGAGCGATTACTGATTGAACTATCTTCAAAATGTCCCCAATGACTTTATATTTGGTATTCCTATCTGGAACCATTGTGTTCCCATAGTAATTTTACTGCAGTAATACTGTGTTACGAATTGGAATGAAGTTGAAATACCAGGGAAATGACAGTGATTTTCTGGTGGGGCTTAACGAGTATAACAAAACTGCATGCTTAACGAGTATACAAAATCTGCATTTACCGAATTAGTGAATTTTACACCAATTTTAAAATTCCTAGCCGATTTAAGAAGAAGATGAATAGACCTTTCGATTGGTGACAGCTTAATTGTGAGTAAAACTCAGGTTTAATTTAAAATATCGCATTGTAATTCACCAAGGTATTCAACTTTTTACATTACAAATCTATTCAAATATACACTTTTTCCCCAATAAAAAAAATTAAATTCTTTTTTCAACGCATTTTTTAGACCCAGTACTTTGAAAAAGTACAAATGGGTCTATTACGTTTGTGCAAATGTGCGTAACAGGCAGAAGCAGGCGGGGCAGACGCCATAAAGTATATATATTCTTGATCAGCATCAACAGCCGAGTCGATATAGCCATGTCCGTCTGTCTGTCCCATTTTGTGTCACCTAGATCTCAGAGACAATAAGAACTAGAGACACCAAATTTGGCATGAAGACCCATCTATAAATCCCATTGATCAAGTTTGTTATAGATTTTTGCCAAGCCCCCCTCCGCCGCCGGAAATTGATATACAACATTTTTAAGCCGAATTACAAGATCTCCTTTGATGCTAGTGCCTTGATTTTTGGTACATATAAGTCTACACATATAGTCCAAGCCTGTCCAGATTTCATTCCAATCGGATTATAAACGTTGAAGCACTAACCAATGAATACATAGATGTGTCAAACATCGATTTTCGTGTTACGCTTTTTTTTGCTGATCATAGGTCCCAGATCTTCGGCAAATTTCACGAAGCTGTAGGTCCCAGCCGAGCGATCAACGAACATAGCAGACATTGCCGAGCAGAGAGAAACGATTTACGACTTGATTGCATCAGTATCGTATCGACCTTACAGCAGAAGAGTAGTCTCTGTGTCACTTGCTCTCTCATGTTTTTTTTTGCGGACAGACAAAATGCGAATGTATTTGGGGGTGGATTTTTATGAAATCTGGCTACGGCGCGTTGCGACGATCAGTAGTGAGGTTCATTTAAGAAATCTATGAAGCTCATAGATTTTGATGGCGCACCGTGGTTCGCTGTGACTCTTTTCTGTACAAAAATAATGTCTAGATAACATATTTAAATTAATGCATATATATTTTTGTGTATTCGAATACAAAAACATATGTATATATTGTAAATATTTGACGAATATCATGCATATCAAGCAAAGCATTTATAATATAAAAGCTACCATTAAAACAAATTCAACTATAAGCAATTATTGACAAAAAGTCATGTTCACTCATATTAAAGATACACAAATTAACTGATTATTGATTTTTAAAATTTAAAAAATTCTGTTAGGGTCAGAAGACTCTATTTTTGTACAGAAAGGAGTCACAGCGAACCACTGTGCGCCATCAAAATCTATGTGCTTCATAGATTTCTTAAATGAACCTCATTACTGATCGTCGCAACGCGCTGTAGCCAGTTTTCATAAAAACCCACCCCCAAATACATTCGCATTTTGTCTGTCCGCAAAAAAAACATGAGAGAGCAAGCGACACAGAGACTACTCTTCTGCTGTAAGGTCGATACGATACTGATGCAATCAAGTCGTAAATCGTTTCTCTCTGCTCGGCAATGTCTGCTATGTTCGTTGATCGCTCGGGTGGGACCTACAGCTTCGTGAAATTTGCCGAAGATCTGGGACCTATGATCAGCAAAAAAAGCGTAACACGAAAATCGCTGTTTGACACATCTATGTATTCATTGGTTAGTGATACGATACTGATGCAATCAAGTCGTAAATCGTTTCTCTCTGCTCGGCAATGTCTGCTATGTTCGTTGATCGCTCGGGTGGGACCTACAGCTTCGTGAAATTTGCCGAAGATCTGGGACCTATGATCAGCAAAAAAAAGCGTAACACGAAAATCGCTGTTTGACACATCTATGTATTCATTGGTTAGTGGTTGAAGTTATTCAACTAACAGTGTTACGGGAAAAAGGAAGAAGAAGAGATGCTAGCGACCTCTGTGTCTATTAACTTATCTTCGTAGCGGCGCCATCTGTTGAATGGTACGCAACATTGAAGAACAACCTATAGTGAACGGTTTGCACTCAAAAAGTACTGGGTCACCTTATGGCCAAGCTTGCTCTACTGTAGCTTACTGCATTTTAAGACCCAGTACTTTAAAAAAGTACAAATGGGTTTATTAGGTTTGTGCAAAAAAAAATGTGCGTAACAGGCAGAAGGAGGCGTGGCAGACCCCATAAAGTATGTATATTCTTGATCAGCATCAACAGCCGAGTCCATATAGCGATGTCCGTCTGTTCCATTTTGTGTCACCTAGATCTCAGAGACTATAAGAGCTAGAGAGACCAAATTTGGCATGTACGTTCATCTATATCTTGCATTGAACGAGTTTGTTTTAAATTTTTGCCACGTCCCTCTCCGTCGCCCGAAATTGCAAAAAAAATTTACGAAAGAACCGTTAATGCTAGCGCCTTAATTTTCGGTACATATACACACACATATACACTACTGTCCGAATCTGTCCTAAAAATTTCATTTAAATCCGATGATAAACGCGAAAGTTATTTAACTAACAATGTTACAGGCAAAAGGAAGAAGAAGAGACGCTAGCGACCTCTGTGATTATTGACTCATAAATTCGAAGTAGCGTCATCTATTGAATGGGATTGAAGAACAATCTATAGTGAACGCTTTGCATTCAAAAAGTGCTGGGTCTCCTACTGTCGAGCTTGCTCCACTGTAGCTTACTGCATTTTTATACCCTTGCAGGGGGTATTATAATTTTGTCACGAAATGTGTAACGCATTGAAGGAAACCTCACAGACCCCATAAAGTATAGATATTCTTGATCAGGGCGGCGAGCTGAGTCGATATAGCCATGTCTGTCTGTCCGTCTGTTTCTATGCAAACTAGTCTCTCAGTTTCGAAGCTATCTTGATGAAACTTGGTAAAGGTCCGTCTTTTTGCTGCACGTAGTACATATGTCGGAGCCGACCGGATCGGATCACTATATCATATAGCTGCCATAGGAATGATCGGTTCAAAATAAACATTTAGTTTGAAAAAAAGTGTGTGTCTCAAGATATCTCAACCAAATATTCAAATAGTGTGGTTGGTATAGTTTCAAACAGGCTGTTTAAATTTAGTGTCAATCGGACTAATATACCATATAGCTGCCATAGGAACGATCGGTTCGAAATCAACATGTGACAAATTTTGTAAAAAAAAACTTACGGCTTACATAGAGCACTGCAAGGGTATGCAAACTTTGGCGCGCCAAAATAAGCTTGCGCTATATTTGTCTTGAACTGACCAACAATATTCTGAACTCATTTTTATTTTGTCTTTTTTTCGAAACATTTTTCAATTTCAGCCTTCTTTTTTGAAACTCATTTCGTTGTCATAAAAAGTGTAACATCTTGGTCATTACTAATAGTTCAGAAATCCATATTTAATGTTGAGAAATCTTAAAAAAATATATATAGCGCAAACTAACTTTGGCGCGCCAAAAAAACTGTTTTAAAAATACAATTTGTGAGTTTTTTTGAGATGTCTTAAGAAACAAAAAAGGTTTTTCATACTAAATGTTGATTTCGAGCCGATCGCTCCTCTGACAACTATATAATTTAGTTGACCGATTTAAACCAAATTTAGTAAGGATGTATAAAACTATATCAAACACACAATCTGTGACTTTGGTTGAGATATCTTGAGGAATGTTGATTTCAAACCGATCGTTCCTATGGCAGCTATACAATATAGTAGTCCGATATGAACCAAATTTGGGAAGGATGTATATAACTGTGTCAAAAACACAATCTGTGAGCTTAGTTGGGATATTTTGAGAAACAAACAAATTTTTTATACTAAATGTTGAGTCCAAACCGGTCGTTCCTATGGCAACTATATGATTTAGTGATCCGATTCGGCGGTTCTGACATATGTACTACATGCAGCAAAAAGACGGACCTGTACCAAGCTTCATCAAGATAGCTTCAAAACTGAGAGACTAGTTTGCATAGAAAAAGACGGACAGACAGACAGACGGATATCGACTCAGCTCGTTGTCCTGATCAAGAATATATATACTTTATGAGGTCTGTGAGGCCTCCTTCAATACGTTACAAACTTCGTGACAAAATTATAAAATATAAAATGAAAGGTGGTCTTATAGGGAAGGTGATCTTGTAATTCGACTTCGAAATTTTGTATTTCAAATTTCGGGGGCGGAGGGGGGCGTGGCAAAAATCTTAAACAAACTTGATCAATGGGAGATATAGATGAACCTACATGCCAAATTTAGTGTCTCTAGCTCTTATAGTCTCTGAGATCTTGGCGACACAAAAAGAGACAGACAGACAGACGGACAGACAGACAGACAGACAGACAGACAGACAGACAGACAGACGGCTCGGCTGTCGATGCTGATCAGGAATATATAAACTTTATGGGGTCTTCCACGCCTCCTTCTGCCTGTTACGCACATTTTTTTTTGGACAAACTTAATAAACCCATTTGTACTTTTTCAAAGTACTGGGTCTAAAAAGTGCAAAACAAATGGGTTTGGGGGGCAATTACGCATAAATATCTCAAGTTTGGTCAAACAATATATATACCAATAGCAAAACTCGATTTTTTTTTAGCTGTAAATGCAGATTTTGGGGGTGTCCACCCAATTCCAAGTATGCAGTCTTGCTATACCCGATAAGCCCTACCCAGCGCCGTGACGAGAAAAAGTTGCACCCGGGGCAAACATTCAGGAGGCGCACAGTGGCCAAACAGGTCTGCTAGCGGGATTAAACTAATACCTCGAGTATATGAAGAGATATTTTAATGCAAATTTAAACTTAAGATTTTTAACGCATTCTTCACTTATTCTTAAAATTTCAATTTTTAGACCAGCGTTAGGCGCGTCGTATGCACGGTGCATAGGCTGTCTTTCTGAAGCAGCGCTGCCAGCACACCGACGCTATGAAAGTTCGTGTTGCTTCGGCAATGGCACTTCGGCTCTTGCTGCGCAAGTATTGGAAACAACACGTAAAAAAATATTTGAATATATGAGATGCAGCTTCTTTTTTAATAAAATTTTTTATTTAATTTATATTTTGAAGCAAGACAAGTAATCTTTCAACGTTATCAAACGTATTTTCAGTGTAAAGCAAGAAAACGTCACTGACTTCGTGTCTGTTGCTACGCATACACGCGCACTGCTAACATGAGAGTGTTTGGGTGCCGACCCCTGTTTTAGACGCAATACTTTAAAAAATACAAATGGGTCTATTAAGTCTGTCAAAAAAAAAGTGCGTAACAGGCAGAAGGAGGCGTGGCAGACCCCATAAAATATATATATTCTTGATCAGCACCAGAAGCCGAGTCGATATAGCCCTGTCCGTCTGTCCGTATGAACGAAAGGATCTCAGAGACGGTAACCCCTAGGAACACTAAATTTGGTATGAAGACTTCTAATATTTGCACGCAGATCAAGTTTATATCAAATGTTGCATGCCACGCCTTCTTCGCCCACAAATCTAAAAAAACGATATAATAAAAATCATGTTACAGCTACAAAATAACACGCGTAATGGTTAGAAGTAGTAGGTCCGGACCTACGCTGAAAATTTCATCAAGATCGGATAATAAGCACGGAAGATAGCCGCAATTCAATTCAATTGAAGTTAGGAAATTAAAATAAATTACAAATTTAAAATTTTCGCTTTTACTTATTTTTCTTACACGCCATTACGCGGCAAAACTTTAATAATAAATTTAGCTACATATGTTAAATAAAGAATTATAAAGAAGAGTAACTAAACTGTTTTCTATTTCCGGAGATTATGAAAAGCGGACGTAAGTTAATATGAGCGTGAGATAGTGTGTTCAAGGGATCGTCTTCATTATTAAAAGCTCCCAGAAGACCATGGTAGGGTGGGGATACATGGCTCCTCCTTCTGGGGTAGCTATCACACACTACGTGCTCATAAATATGCAGACCTTTTCTTCTTCTTGTTTTCCACGTACTTTTTGTGGTATCCTGGCCAATGTCTACCTGTCCGACTCACAGAGTAAAATTTTGCTATTATAGGGGGACTCAATGCACAAAAAAATTATTTTTAAGGTCAATGAGCTTCAAGCAGTTAATTTAGAAATGTTCAAATATTACAAAAACAAGCACGTTCCAAAGTAAGCAGATTTTTAACAAAATTTCATTTTTGATGAAAAAACTAACAACTTTCAATCACATTCAAATCAACCAGAACATAATTCGTTTTGAGCTAATCATTCTGAATCAGGATCAGAAATGAAATTTTGCCCAAAGACCTTGAATTTAGCAATAACACGTGCAGTCTTTTTCGAGATTTGGTCAAGCAACGTTAGAACCCTTAAGCTTAACTCACTTTTAGAGCACGCTGCAATGATTTTTGGCAATGATATTGACCATCTGAAGTTAAAGTTGCACTTAAAAAACTCTGCAATGATTTTGAATTCAGATGGAATCAATCTAGAAGAGATAAATCTATATTCCTAGATTGCTGTCCAAAATCTCAGCAAAGAAGATCTGCAGATCACACTCATAAACAGTAGAACTGCAATAAACACTCAATAATCGAAAACTCAACAAAGCAATAGACACTCAAACAAATCACAGTAGAATAAAACAAAATAGAATAAAAACTGTTGCATCTGCTGAAGCAACCTCTGCTAGGGTTATGCAATTGCTGACCAAGAAGCTTGATGAGCATCTAGCAACCATTAGCAACAAGATTGGAGAGTCCAAGAAGCGCATTCTTACGGTCATCCACGAGCAGATGGAGGGAATGAACCGGGACTTGCAGAGCCTACTCAAACGAGTTGAATAGCTGGAGAAAAAACTGATGACGTCCAGGCTCTGAGTGCACAGGTTAGAACTTTGGAGAAAAAACTGTCTCAGCTATCAAATGCGGCCGTGGCGCTTGATCTTCGGCTCCACGGCATGCCATTTGTGCAGGGGGAATCGTTACGCACTATGTTTGACTCCTTATCAATGGCTCTTGGTGTTACACCTGCACAAAGACTGTGCGACATTTTCAGACAAACAATGATAATTGTCAAACTTGACAATGATATTGAAAAATATCAAACAAAATTTCGAACAACGAAACAACAACTAAAGCATAGTATTCAGTAGAGCGAAATCCATTCTGCTTGTCAAACTTCATATAAAAAAATGGTTTCGGATCGAAGTCGAAATGTTTTGACTGTCGGAACTGAAAGGCAGAATCCAGTGAATCAAAATGATAGAGTTGCCAGAAAGTGAGGAGCATTTTGCAACACTGTTTGACAAACACCTGCATAGCGGAACTACCCTCGAAGTTGCAGCTGATCCAGACCTCCACCGCCCAGCACCAGTGTTGCCAACTTTTTCCAAGAAAAAAAGCTGTTTATGACGGGAAACAAGTCGAAAAAAAGATAAAATTTCAAATGAAAACTCTGAAAAAAATCAGTTTTTAAGTTTTTTTTATGAATATTTTTTTATAAATAGTCAAAGATACTGTCAATTTTAACATAATCATTTTTTCCTTTGTCATAGGAATTCCATGTTCCGACTAACTTCAAGAAATTTTATGGTAGTTTATACATTCATTTATCACTTATTAGATCTACACAACCCATATCTGCAAATCCTCTTTCAGCATTTTGGTGTTTTTTGTTACGGCACTTATATATCATATCACTTATTTTTCAATAACTTATTTGCAATAACTCCAACACACTTGTGAGTTGTGGTCTCGTCTTTTTGCAGCCAGGTTTGGAATTCTTTGCTGTTTAGCCATACATCCCGGTATTTTTGTTTGTACTCTTTCGGCAATGGAGATTGTAGAATAGTATGCACATGTTTATCGAAATTGGCGTTGGAAAAGTGTACCACTAGCGATGGAAATTTGCAAAGCCAATAGAGTTGGAAATCGTACCCCGTGCATAAGGGTAAAAGCCTTTATAATACAACTGGTACTTAACTATGCTAGCCCTGGAAATTTAACATTTTAGTTTCGTTTTGTAACCCAGAAGGAAATATTCCGCAGAAAAACGTACCAATTTGCCGCAGCCCGACTCAGAGGATTGCACTCCGAGTTCGTGTAAAAGTCTCATTCGCTTTTACATTAGCGTGGTCGGGGTAATTCGGTAGGAAATCCACACTACCCTACGGCAGGTTCCGCTACGAACTCTAACGTTTTCCTGAGCTCGTCATAGACACATTCTGCAGGAAATTCAGTTTCAATTTCTGCTGTAGGGAAATTCTAGTTGGGAATTCTTTGAAATTATAGCACTGCTGCGCAATAGACACTTTGATAGAAATACACAAAAAATTGGTTGCCAACATAACAATATGTAGCCGATCGCGTACCCTAGACTCTAAGCGAAGAGTACCGCAAACGTATTGACAACCCTTACAGCTAAGGGAAATTTAAACCTCTGAGCTAAAATTCCAATCTGAGTAACATGCAGAGCAGTCAGTACCATACTCAGCAAAACGTTTGAGCTCGTAGCAGAAGCTGCTGTAGGAAATTCGCACCCTGAATCGAACGATTCTTACTACAGAGCGCTCTGCTGACAGCCTGCAGCCTGAGGGATCGATCCCTACTTCATGTAAAATTTTGGTACTGCGGCCGTAGCGACTTTGGTCTGTACGTGCCCACTGGATCGACTGGGAAAAATGTGGGAAAAAACCTATATATATATTTTAAAAAGCCAGAATTCCCGCTGCCCGCTGATTTTATATATTTCCCGTCATTTGACTTTGAAAAAAGACAGATTTGACGGGAAAAATGCAGAATTGGCAACACTGCCCAGCACATTTAAGCAGCGAAGCGGAGTCTGATACTCTGCAAGCAGATCGTAATTTTTTTTCTCAGTTAATATAATAGGCTCTTTCCACGACGGGCGTTTGCTGTCATTCGCCGCCATTTTGAGCGTTCGGGGTGGATGACGACTTGAAACTTTCCATCTCCTCCGATTGCTCCATACTGGCCAAATTTGTGTCAACCATTTGCGAATTCAAAATCCACTTCATAATGAATAATATTTTGTTAAAAACCGCCAAATTGTTAGTAAAAGATCAAATTAAATATCAAAACAAACAGAGTAAAGAAGAGAACAGCTGATTTATTTCGGGCGAATGGCAAATTATGTCATTGACGAACGCCCGTTTGGTCGTGGAAAGGCCAAATTCAGTGTCATCCAAATGACAGTGAACGCTCTATAATCCAGTGGTCGTGGAAAAAGCCTATAAGACATAATAGGCGTTTAGTTTTCTCTTTAATCTTTTATGTCTTTAAATGTAAATTTTTTCTCTTTATTGTTTTTCCCTCTCTTAATGTGTGTTTTTTTGAAAAAATTTACTGTATACTAGGGGCTGGCCCCCTGCTCGCTACGCTCGCTGAAATCTCGGTTAGAAATGTGGAGTGAAAATAGGGCACACTTCTCACAGCTATAGCCGGACCTTATGACATTTGTAAGAAAGCGGGAAATGTTAATTCAATTATTCCCTGCAATCTGACTTAAAATAATAGCAATAGTACTTTATATAATATAGAGAATTTACATTTCCGCTGCTCGCTGTTTTAAAGTTTTCGCTGCAATTGGATTATTGCAGCAAGAGCGAGTAACAGTGCCATATACTGAAAATTGATTTTGAAAGTCGCAACACCAATGAATGCGTAATCTGTGAGTTTGGTTAAAATAGCTCAAAAAACAAAAAAAAATTTCATACTAAGCAATTTTGACCTTTCTACAGCGTGATGACTCAGTCGGGACAATGAGTTATATATACATATATAGATAGATAGTTCCAAAGCAAACAGCCATGCAATGATTAGAATATTGACAAGAAAAAAGCAAGGACTACATAAAAATGCGAAAAGCTTAGTGAATAAAATGGAAGAATTTAGATATATGTTTGTCGAGTCTTACGTGGATATACAGCGTGGGCTCTAATAAGTCTCGCAATTAATTTAGCAAATAAAACCAAATCTATTGGGAAATTTATTTTGAAAACATTTTTTTTTATATTTGTTAGAGTATTTTCTTATGTTATTTCATATTTAGTTTATATATTTATTAAATTATTTATTATATTTATTATTATATTTATCGCATTGAAGGAGGCCTCACAGACCCCATAAAGTATATATATTCTTGATCAGGGCGACGAGCTGAGTCGATATAGCCATGTCCGTCTGTCTGTATGTCCGTCTGTTTCTATGCAAACTAGTCCCTCAGTTTCGAAGCTATCTTGATGAAATTTGGTACAGGTCCGTCTTTTTGCTGCACGCAGTACATATGTCGGATCCTGCCGGATCGGATAACTATACCACATAGCTGCCATAGGAACGATCGGTTCGAAATCAACAACATCTTTGTTTCTCAAGGTCAACCAAATTCACAGATTGTGTATTCGATACTGTTTTACACATCCTTACCAATTTTGGTTCTAATCGGACAACTGTATCATAAAGCTGCCATAGGAACGATCGGTTCGAAATCAACATTTAGTATGAAAAACCTTTTTGTTTCTCAAGATATCTCAACCAAACTCACAGAATGTGTGTTTGATACATTTTCATACATCCTTACCAGATTTGGTTCTTATCGGACAACTATAGCATATAACTGCCATAGAAACGATCGGTTCGAAATCAACATTTAACAAATTTTGTAAAAAATCTAAAGGCTTACAAAGGGCACTGCAAGGGTATCCAAACTTTGGCGCGCCAAAGTTAGTATTGCTCCTTTCTCTCCCCGAAACTACACAATTTCTTCTTATTTTTTCACGTACAGCTTTAAGCAAACCAGGAGTAGTAACGGTACTTTTGCGCCCTCCGTTTTTGCTATTCTTACACTTCCAGATGCTTTGAAGCGAGCCACAGTGCGTTAAACAAATCTTCGATCCACTCCTATGTTTTTTAACAAATGTGCAAATGTGCTTAACAGGCAGAAGGAGGCGTGGCAGACCCCATAAAGTATATATATTCTTGATCAGCATCAACAGCCGAGTCGATGTAGCCATGTCCGTCTGTCTGTCTATCTGTCTGTCTGACCCCCTTTTGTGTGGCCTAGATCTCAGAGACCATAAGAGCTATAGACAACAAATTTGGGATGTAGGTTCATCTAAAACTCCCATTGATCAAGTTTGTTTTAGGTTTTTGCCACGCCCCTCCGCCCCCAGATATTGAAACACAAAATTTTAAGTAGAATTAAAAGAGCACCTTTAATTCTAGCGCCTTGATTCTTGGTACTTATAACATACACTATAGTCCAAATCTTGCCTGCAAATTTCATTCTAATCGGATTATAATCTAACAATGTTACGGGCAAAAGGAAGGAACCGAGACTCTAGCGACATTTATGTTCATCAGCTGACATCTTCGTAGTGGTAGTTGCATCCCGATAAGCGATATTTTTCCCTGGGAATTTATTTGAGGGAAATATCGGGGAAGGAATTTGGTGGGGTGACAACCCCGCAAGTTGAGGGGAAATGTTGGAGTGCGACAACAATAGTCATCAATGCCCCTTATGGAGAAATAGGGAGAATTATTAGGGAGCAGTATTGCACCAACAATTTGGAGGGAAAAAGAAGGCAGTGAAAGAAGAGGGTCTCAAAATTTTTGGCAAATCACGTTCGAAAATTTTTCTTGTAGAGAGAGATGATTTGAGGCTCGAGGCGGACGGACGTGCCCCTATGTTCACGTATATTAATTATAATAATTAATATATATATATAATTAATCGTGAGACGTGAAGAAGATCGGGAAGACCCAGCGCCGAATTTAGGGGAATTGAAGCTCCCTTCCTGCTTTCAATTCCCAAGGGCGGTGCAATCACCAGCCGAGAGTGGCCACGGCACAGCCGGCATTGAGCGTCCAAACGGCAGCAGACGGGCACAAACAGCAGCAACCAACAGCAAACAGCCGTAAGCAGCAGTGAGCAGCGCCAAGGCAGTTGGCCTAAACTTAAAAAGCGGTTGCCTTTTAAAAGGGCGATGGAAGCTCACCGAGGAAAAAAACTAGAGTGAGTCCGTTCCATACGCCTTCTGGCGATAGTGCACTGAATAACGCCACAGCTCTCCGACAGTGTCAGAGCTGTCATTCCTCACGGGTATTGTGTCCGTATACGTTGATCTGTCGATACAATAAATAAAAGCTGCAAAAAGAAGTCCCAGCAAGTTTTTTTGTTATGTATTTAACAATTTATTAGAGAAAATCTTAACTTATTCATTAAATTATTATAATTTATTAAAATTTAAAGCTTGAAAATAGCTACAAAATAAAGAAAAGAAGAGAAATAAGAAATGTATTAAATAAAGTAATTAATCAAATTAAAGTATATTTGTAAAATAAACAGAATAGGACAAAACAATACAATTTCGCACATACCCGTTTACAGCATAATTTATTTAAAGCCCGTCGTCACATCTGTTTTGGTCCTCATTTGTTTATTTATGTTGGTATCCATTCTAGTCCGCTGCATTTATACATGCAATTAACATGTCAAATAACGAATATAAAAGATAAAACAAACCTATGTTAGACAATAAGAAACTGATTGAAATTATACCTACATGAAAGATAAAGACATGTCCGGCTGATTTAATCATCCTTAGGGGGAGGGGAATCATGTGAACCACCACCAGGTGAACTGCATCATTGGCGATGGCCAACATCAGGGAGATGACGTCGATGTGGTCATCTCAGGCAGGGTGGGTACGTCAGGGTCCCAGAAGTGGCCCTGTTTTGAAAGGATGGATCCGTAATTAGTGTTGCTATATTTTGTTATTATTTATTACTCACCATGTCAACTAGTTTCCGTTTGTCCAGTTTTGTTGTGCAATATTTACCTTTTTTGCTGCATTTCCCCATCTGTTTGTTTAGTGTTGTGCAGTTCGATATCGATAGTATCGATAGAATGTATCGATTGTGCGGACTGTGGGCCTGGGTCGGTACTGGCCGGTGTGGCCCTACTAAAAAAGCAGTCCGTAACAATATGGCGCCCAATTTAAATATTTAAAAAATTCAAAGATATGTTTCGTCGATGTGTTCAATGTTCCTTGACCCCGGGATTTGCTCACCTGATGACTTATGTAGCCCGCTTAGGTGGCCCATAATTGCGCAGGATGAGTGTAATCCCGGTGGTCGATGTTCTGCCTAGTGTCTTTTTTGTCTGGTTTTTGTTTTTTTATTGCTTTTCGTATTCGTGTGTCACGTTCATTGTTATAAAATGAATCGTTTGCAACGAATGCGAATGGGAGTGGAAGAAAAAAATAACTGTGATAAATTGTGATATTAGATTTAGTTTTCGTTAGAGTTTGGTGAGGTTAGTTTGTTTATTATTTATTTCTTTTCGTCTTCTATTTGTTCCGTCTCCTTCTGGTTTACGTTGGTTATGTGCTGGCCGTGGTTGGTGATTGAGCCACGGTGACAGCTGTCCCAGAGCGGTACAGGACCGACTCTGCGTAGCACCTGCATCACAACACATCCCAATAGTGGCCGGAAAAGAGACGGGAACAAAATAGACTACAGGTAGCGCTCCTCGAATGTCGTCCGTCATTAGGTTGAAGAATTGTGCATTTGATTAGTGCTTAAATGTTTGTCCATTGTTCCAAATTGTGCGTAGGAAAGTGTTGGTTAGCCTGGTGTAGCGTTTTGTTTTCTCTTCCCCTTATGTGAGCAAGATAGTTATTAAAAAGAAAGATTTCGTTTTGAGTTTTGGTTTTTTTCTGTTTGTTGTTAAAAATAAATTATTTATTTCGCTAACTTTTAGGATTTGTAGCATAGGTTGTTTATTTATTTATTTATTGCTATTTTACAGTCTTAGTTTAGTTATTTATTTATTTATTGTATTTGAGAAGAGGAGTTAACATGTCTCAGAGCCCGGAAGTAGATTGGGAAGCGGACGGGGCGTGTGCGTTGCCACCATTTCGTCCGTCGGTATGTACGCAGAGAACTCCCATGAATTTTCGAGGATTTCCGGAGCCAGAATTTCCAGCAGCTTATGATATGTTAAATGTGGGCCAGGATTCATCCCGTCAGAGTGGCCGCCCAGGGGAGTTGGAATTCCCGCGACAGGAGCCCGCGAAGGAGCCGGTGGATTCTGTCCTCTCATCAGCGGTACATGTCGCCATCGCGCAGGCGAATGAGACATACCGGCGATCCTTGCAGGAAGGAGTCACTGCTTCAATCCGTGACGAGATCCGAACAGGATTCCTGGAAATGATGAAGCTGATGCAGGAAGTCATAGGGCCGCAAAGGAAAGACGTAGCCGGCAGCACCGCTGCTCCAATACGCCCGAAAGATCCGGAGTCTGGTCCGAGCACGGAGACCATCCCAAAATTCCATGGAGGGAAGCCAGCACCATCGTTGCCGCCAAGACAGCCATTGCCGGAGCCAGAATATGCCTCCAGTAGCCCCAGAATAGAGCCAGATCCGTACGTGAGACAATGGAGGAATCCAAATGTGCGCAGCCAATCCTGTGCTGATGATAGGAGAGGAGAAGACAGGAGAGGTGAGAACGCGTACGTGAATGGGCGTGATCGTACTATCCTCAAGCTGGAGCGTTGGAACGTGAAGTTCGATGGAGAGGACGCCATGAACTCGGTGGAAGACTTCGTTTTCCGGATCGAGTTTCTGCAGCGGCAATACCAGTGCCCATGGAAAGAAATCCACCGTGGATTTCACATCCTCTTAACAGGTCGAGCCCGTGAATGGTACTGGGTACATGTGCGACACTCCAGAGTCGACAGTTGGACGCACCTACGTCAGGCCATGGTAGACCGTTTCCAGGGGTACCAGACGGAGCACGAGTTGATGCAGGAGCTGCTACTACGGGAGCAACAGGCGGGCGAGCGAGTCGATGACTTCATCCACCAAATGCGCCAACTTGCCTCGCGTTTCCAGAAGCTGGTGAAGATCATCAAGCGGGGATTAAAGGACAATCTGGCTAAGTTTGTCTATGCGATGGATGTACTCACGGTGGACGAGCTGCGACAGGAGTGCATCGAGGTGGAGCGGCACCTCAGTCGCAGAGGAAGATCCGGTTATGGACAGCAGCAGCAGCGCTATTCACATGGTGTGAAGCCGATGGTCCACGAGGTGGAGATGCCACCACATCCGGGCGAAGACCCGACAGAGGAGTTGGAAGAGGCTTTTGTCAGAGCGAGACGGCCGCCGCAATGTTTCAATTGCAGACAGCCAGGTCACCTATGGAGAGATTGCCGGTCGAGAGTGCGGAACATCTTCTGCTATAAATGCGGGAAGGCAGACACGCTGAGTCCTGAGTGTGAAAACTGTCCGGGAAACTCGCAAGTGAACGCGGTGAAGGCGGGACAGACGCGTTCGGAGACCATGGCCGCAAGGATGCAGGAGTGGAATGCCGGGCAAGGCAAATAGCGTTACTAGCGACTGCCAATGTAAATACAATAAATAGGAATAAGGATAAGGATAATAATAAGGATATACATGTAAGATGGGCAGAGATGACCACATGATCGACAGCTGCCTGAGCATCACTGGCAAGCTGCAATAGTGTCGCTGCGACAAAGCGACAAAAGAGCGACACACACACAAACACACATACACACGGACATTCTTGATTTCGCAAGAAGTATCAGTCGTCGCATAGAAGCTGCCAGTTGCAGAAGCAGAAAAATTAAGCCGTCGATTCATTTGAATAATTTCATTAAGTTTTGTAAACACACTAAGCTCACATAATTAAATAATATTAATCAATAAACAAATATAAACACTTCACATACATAAGGATATAAATAAGAAAACATACCACAACATCGTTAACGGACATACGTTACGGGGCTTGCCATACGAAGAACGTGTTCGGGCATACATGCCGGCCCGAAATATAATTTTTGGCGAGCGACAGCTGGAAGGGATGACCATGGCCACTCGACGCATATTGAGGGCACGAGCTTGCTTTCGTAGGCGCAGAATGGTGAGGAGACAGGTCGTCGAAGCTGTCCGTAGAGACGGTTTACTGGGACGAGGAGTTGGTAGAAGAGCTGGATTGGCCAGTGCAGCCATACGCTTCGATGGTGAGGACAGCGGCTGGTGGCAGTCGTCCAATTTTGGGACGCGTGGTTTTGCCTGTAGAATACAGAGGATGAGAACAGAGCGTTGTATTTTATATGTGTCCGGATTTGCAGCAGGATCTTTACCTGGGTATTGATTTCTGCAGAGCCTTCGAAATCGCGCCTGACATGCTTGAGATAACAAGCAATGCCGCAGCGAAGCCCGAGGCATAAGAGGTGACAGTAGCCAGTACTGGAGTGGACTACTACCGGGACGAGGACGTTGTCGTGTCTGATCCGGATATGTGGGACCTGAAAAAGGGGCGGGTGAGTCGGTTGGAAGCTGTGAAGAGCGATTTTCTCCAGTTCGAGAAAGACGGACTAGGGAAGACTCACCTGCTACAGCATCGGATACAGCTAATTGAAGGAACCGAACCCGTGAAAGACCGACATTATCCTCTGTCCCCGGCGAAACAGGAGATCGTGTGGACAGAAGTTGACAAGATGCTGGAGTTGGGAATCATCGAGGAGAGCGACAGTCCATGGAGCAACAGGACCACGGTAGTGATGAAGCCTGGAAAAAACAGATTCTGTTTAGACGCTCGAAAGCTTAACAGCGTGACTGTGAAAGATGCTTACCCGTTGCCATGCATTGAAGGCATATTGTCCCGCATAGATGAGACGCACTGTGGATTTGAAATTCGCCTTTTGGCAAATCGAGTTGGAGGAGAAAAGCCGGTCATACACTGCATTCACCGTACCGGGAAGGCCACTCTATCAGTTTCGCCACATGCCGTTTGGACTCTGCAACGCTGCTCAACAACTATGCAGGTTGATGGATAAGGTGATTCCAGCTACACTTAGATCCAATGTGTTCGTCTATCTAGATGATTTGCTCATCATTTCAGCGGATTTTGAGACGCACCTGAAATATTTAAAGTTAGTTGCGGAATGTTTGAAAAAGGCAAATCTTACCATCGGAATGACGAAATCCAAGTTCTGCTTTCGCAAATTAAATTATTGGGTTTCATAATAGGTGGCGGAACGTTGAGAATGGATCCAGGCAGAGTCGAGGCGATCTGGAACATTCCGAATGCAAGGAACATCAAGGAACTCCGTAGTTTCCTGGGTACCGCGGGATGTTATCGCCGATTCATCCGGAACTTTGCCGAAATCTCCGTGCCACTGACTGATGCTCTAAAGAAGAAGAGCGGAAAATTCCAGTTGAACGAAGAAGCAATAGACGCAGTGGAGAAGTTAAAGGAGGCACTTACCACAGCTCCAGTGTTGGTACATGCGGACTTCAAAAGGCCGTTCTTTATCCAATGTGATGCCTCACACTTTGGCGTAGGAGCCGTCTTGTTCCAACTGGATGATGAGAAGCAGGAAAGACCAGTGGCGTTTTTTTCAGCCAAGTTGAACCGACACCAGATCAACTATACGGTGACGGAGAAGGAGTGCTTGACTGCCAAACTGGCAATTCACAGGTTTCGACCATATGTTGAGATGATGCCATTCACGGTGATCACCAACCATGGGAGCATGCAGTGGCTGATGAGTCTCAAGGACTTAAGCGGGAGACTAGCCAGATGGTCGTTGGAGTTGCAGGCATTTCCATTCTCGATGCAATATAAGAAGGGCGCCGAGAACGTCGAAGCTGACACGATATCCAGGAGTGTGGAAGAGCTGGAGGTGACGCCGGAAGATATCCTGGGATTCCAATTGCCTACCAGGAGTTGATCGAAGAAGTGAAGAGCCTGCAAAATCAATTGCCCGATCTGAAGGTCCAAGACGGAATGATTTTTCAATGAATGGCCCATGAAGCGTTGGAGGGTGAACTCGAAGGCACGAGCTGGAAGCTCTGGGTACCCGAGACGGTGACAGCTGGACTAATTCAGGATTGATTTTATGGGGAAATATCCACGGTCGAAGCGAGGACATGCGTGGATCTTCATCGTGGTGGACCACTTTTCCCAATTCACCTTTTTGAAGGCCATGAGGGAAGCCTCAGCAGCAGACGTCATCAACTTCCTAGTTCACGAGGTTTTCTTTATGTTTGGCGTGCCCGAGGTAATACATTCAGACAATGGGCGACAGTTTATCTCCAAATCTTTTGAAGAGATGACAAAGGCATTTGGGATAACACACCTACGCACGCCCGTGTATTCGCCTCAGAGCAATGCCGCCGAACGGGTGAATAGGACGGTGCTATCGGCAATCAGGATGTATTTAGAGCAGGATCACAGAGACTGGGACGCTTACTTACCCGAAATCGAAGTAGCGATCAGGAACGCAGTGCATTCTGCAACAGGAGTGACTCCGTTCTTTGCTGTGTTTGGCCAACACATGTATTTGAACGGGTCAAACTACCGATTGGTCAGCAAGCTGAGATCACTGTTAGATCATGGGATTTCTGGTCTGGAAGCCAAGGATAGATTGGCTGTGATACGTGACCAGGTGGAGCAGCAGTTGCACAAGGCGTATGAGAGGAGCCGTCAACGCTATGATAAGCATCCCGATAAGCGATATTTTTCCCTGGGAATTTATTTGAAGGAAATATCGGGGAAGGAATTTGGTGGGGTGACAACCCCGCAAGTTGAGGGGAAATGTTGGAGTGCGACAACAATAGTCATCAATGCCCCTTATGCCCATTGGCCCATAGGGAGAAATATTAGGGAGCAGTATTGCACCAACAATTTAGAGGGAAAAAGAAGGCAGCGAAAGAAGAGGGGAGAAGAAGAATTAGGGGAATTGAAGCTCCCATTCTGCTTTCAATTCCTCCGGCAACGAGCTGCAGCCAAGGCATCCCAAGGGCGGTGCAATCACCAGCCAAGAGTGGCCACGGCACAGCAGGCATTGTGCGTCCAAACGGCAGCAAACAGCAGCAAACGGGCACAAACAGCAGCAACCAGCAGCAAACAGCCGTAAGCAGCAGTGAGCAGCGCCAAGGCAGTTGGCCTAAACTTAAAAAGCGGTTGCCTTTTAAAAGGGCGACGGAAGCTCACCGAGGAAAAAAACTAGAGTGAGTCCGTTCGATACGCCTTCTGGCGATAGTGCACTAAATAACGCCACAGCTCTCCGGCAGTGTCAGAGCTGTCATTCCTCACGGGTATTGTGTCCGTATACGTTGATTTGTCGATACAATAAATAAAAGCTGCAAATTCGAGAAAAATTCAATAAAGAAGTCCCAGCAAGTTTTTAGACCCAGTACTTTGAAAAAGTACAAATGGGTCTTTGCTTTAAGACTAATGCACTCGTACCTGAACAACAAACAGTAAGCAGTTGTTGTAAACTCGATAAAGTCGAACTATATCACAATAAAGCGAGGAATCCCTCAGGGATCAGTGCTTGGACCTTTACTGTTTTCTATTTATATTAATGATTTACCAACTGTGCTGTCTAATTGTGAAGTCCATATGTATGCAGATGATGTTCAACTATATGTTAGTCGTCCTTTGTCTCAAATATTTGACTGTGTTAATTTATGTAACAACGACTTATTCATGTCTGAATATGGGCATCACAATAAATAGTACCCTGTCATGGACTAAACAAGTCAATAAAGCTGTTGGAAAGACGTATGGAGTATTACGAAAATTGTCAACAACTCAGCAGTACCTTCCGTCTTATGGTGGCAAAAGCTTGTGTAACGTCTGTATTGTTTTATAGTGTTGAAATATTTGGTAAATGTGATTCAGTTAGTCAACATAAATTAAATGTAGCGTTTAATAGTACAGCTCGTTATGTGTATAACTTTTGACGATATGATCATGTTACATGTCATGCAAATGCATTTTTTGTCTTAATTTGTCGACATGGATAGAAGTTAAAGTTTTAACGCTCCTTCACAAAATTTTATTTTATTTTATTTACAAAAAAAACTGCCTATCTGTATGACATGATACAATTATCGTCTTCCTTGCGCACCAACAACATAATTCCCATAAAATCAAAATTGTCTATTCTGCCAAACAATTTTATTTTCATGCTGTTTGACTTTGAAACCTGTTACCACTCAATTTAAAAGCTATCAGCAATGTACCTAGGTTCATCATTAAATTAAGGAACATCTATCAAACACACATTAAAAATACATTTAACAAAATAAAAATATATAAATTAGAACCATAAGTCTAAATAAGGAAAAATCAATATTTAGTTGAAATAATAAAAATTAAAAAACTGATAAAAATATAATAGGGAAATAATAAATGTATAAGATTAATAATTACTATTAGATTATGAAATGGACACAACCAAGCTGAATGAGTACAAAATCTGAACTGATCTTTATTCTTAAAATCCTAATCTTACGTAACTAACATGAAAATCTTAATTTCTAAGTCGCTTCCAGTCATTAGAAGGACGCCTGACATCTGCTGCATACATGTCTATTTACCTTTCCAGCCGATCCTATAATTTACATTAGTGACCCTTTTTTAGGGATACAAGTGCATTTTTGTGTTACATTTTTATTTATACATTTGCTTAGATCAAATTTCATAGTCCCTTCACTCTTTCGGTGTGTTTTCGGGACATAGTTAATGACTGCCAGATGTTCATGCTTGAACAGATTAAGCAATTCAAATGTTTTCATTAAAAGCATAATTTAATCAATGTGACTGAACTGACGTTCCGGTCTTGTGGAAAAAGGGATTCGGTAAAGTTCATTTATAAGTTGGCAAATGCTTTCCCGTCAACGGGTACCATTAAGAAACCCAGAATATGCACAGAGCTTGGAAAAAGTCTTACATCAGACCCATCGCTTGCATAAATGGTGGACACCCTGCTATCAGTGAGCCAATACAACACCTCACTAGAAATCGTCAGTCCAAAGTTTTATCCATGATGTAATCTCGTCAAAAAGTCAAAAATTTTGTGGTATCCTTCTGGTATTAGTGTAACTGAATCATTTGCTAATATAAGTTAACAATCGCTTGTAGATCACACTGTAAATCGTTTGAAAATTGACCAAAATTTGTATGTCAACTTTGAGCTGTCTTGATTTAACCAAAAAATAATAAAATAAAAATATAAAATCATTTTTTTTTATTAACTAATTAATTACCTTAAAATTAAAACCACTCTTTTAATTTTTGCGCAAGTAATTTGGAAGAAATAGCCGAAAGTATGTATGAGCTTCAAACAAAAATGATCAAATTGCAAAAACAAAAAAAACGAAAAGTGTCTGGTTGACATGCCACGCTCACTTTCATTTTTAGTTCATAAATTTCGTTGGGAATATTTGTACATTCACTCCAAATTTCAAGCAAAATCTTACACTGTGCGACTGATAGGCGATTTATTCCTCTCAAAACAGCACGCGAGCCTTTTATTAATTAATGATAAAAATCGAGCAAGTAACATCACGGTACACTTTCCTGAGCCCCCCCAACGCCGACGAGACACAGCCGGAGAACTAGCGCGTGCTCCGCATTTTAGATGTTTACAATATCAGTTGCTCAACTCAAACACAACTCTTCGTTGTATGCTACAATTATTATCAACTTTTTTGCGCCCAAACGTGTGGGGCATGCCCCGCTCTATAATCCGATAAAGCAAAAATTTTTTATAGTTGATAACATCGGACTTTAGTCATTCAGGTGGAACCTGGTTCCATTCCCCCTGTCCTCGTTTTTTTGTTGAACCTTAGAACAACAAATAAACGTATGTATAAGTTTAGATTGCTGGACAAGTTAGTTTTTCACCTAAAAGCTAGCGCCGCATTCAAAAGTTGCTAATGTGAACTATCCTAGTATTCTTAATAATTTTGAATTTCTGCTGGGCGCGGGTTTATAAGTGGACAAGTTGTACCGCTACTGGAGACCAAGGATCATTGTCGTATTAGTTTGGTGGTGCGTTATTTATACTAAGAGGGCAATGGTCATATTATAGTACAGTATACCGTGGATTTGTAGCTAAGAACGGTAGGAGTAGTATCAGATAATCTGACGATCAGGCATCTCTTGGGGAGCTATGCGGCTGATCATTGCTTTATCAACATATCGCACAACTACCTATCACTTACAGCATTTGGTGAATATCGTATCTTAGCAACTACTTTAATTGTTGCATAACTTTAAGCAGTGATATTATTACTCAGGAAAGTGGCTCACAATTTCCGGATATTTTTATTGTGCGGTTATATATAAATTAATTCGTTAGAGTTTTTTAGATTGCAAAAAATATAGCCAACAGGCCTTTATTACATTCAAATTAGAACTAACTTAAACTATCAAAAGTAATTATTAAAGAACCTCTGTTGTTTACTTAGGTGTCGGGTGTCCCATACCTGGTCCCAAGGTGGTGACCGTCGATCCCACGGTGGCCTTTATGCTGACCTAGTATCCTTGGCAATGGTTATGTGGCTGCGCCGCTGAGTTCCGGTCATTGGACTCTTTGCTGATTCTGGCATGTGTTGGCTTGAGTGCATTCCGGTGCATTGGTACCGGTCATGCACAGACGTTGGCTTTTGGCAAGTGTGGCTTTAACTCCTCCCCCTTAAAGTGCGGACGTCCTCGGTCGCTAGTTGATCTTCGTTTTGGTTTGTTGTTGCGATTGTTGTTGGATTGATGTGCAGTTTCGCTGCTTTTGGTTTTAGTGATTTGGCTGCCAATATGAATTTTAATAAAAATTGAGGTTGTCTTTTGATATATTGATTGTATTTGTTTTTGCCCAATTGATGGCATAAATCATATTTGTGAGATCTTCTTTAAAAAGTTCAAGTTTATATTTTAGCGTTTCTATTTCGATGGTATTTAAAGATTATTTTTCTGTGGTTATTTTGAGGATGGCATTGGTAATTTCTTTAATTTCCTTGATTTTATCGTTAAAGAGTCTGTTTATAATGACTATGAATTTCGTGGTCGTGATGATCCGGGCTTCCGGCCAACCATTTATACGCAGAGCCGAGCATATTTATTGCTCTCCTAACTCTAACATTTTTCGGTTTTTATCTGTTTATGTCATATTTTATTTGTGTTAACTCGAAGTTGAGGAACGGGATAAGGTGACTGGGTAAAGATGATTTCATGGAGGATTCGAGTGATTCGAGGGCTTCTTCGTATTTTTGCACGTGAATGACGTGAATGATTTTAAAAGTACCGTTTTGGATGGTTGCTGGACCACTGTTTATTGTTATCAACTAAGAGTTTGAATAATCTAATATGGTTGCCAATCCGAGGCATGATGGTAGGAATATTAGCCTGTGAATGATAGTTTTAGGTTTTTATATTATTTTTATGAACTCTTTTCCCTGACCGTCTTTAATAGTGGTATTCTCTGATACTATTTCCTTTTTGTATCTCGGCGAAGCTTTAGAGTCTAATCTTTAATTGATCTTAACGAAAACTTCGTCTCCTATCCCGTATGACTTGGGTGTGGTTTTGTCTTTATTGTGGTAGCTGAGGTCTGAGATTTGTGTTTCCTTTATTTTGTTTTTTATTTCTTTCCTTTTTTCTTCTAATGCTTTTGGCTTGTTAGGTGTATTGCTTCTAAAGAATATTTGTATGGGTTTTTCTTTCGTTACTGAATGAATTGATTGGTTGTACTCCTGAACCGCTTTGAATAGTAAGTCTGTGAACGTAAGCTCCTCATAATCTTTTTTGAGACATCTTAGAGACATCTTAAAATTTCATTCAATGAGAAATGAAATCGTTCCACTTGTCCGTTACTAGTTAAGGGACACGGGGGGTCGTATAGACGGATATATTGAGTTGATTTTCCAGCATGAACTTAATAGCTGCCGAATGCAATGCTCTTTCATTGTCCATTACTAGCATTTTGGGTATTCCGAATGCTATTAACATTTCTCTTAATGGGATCATTATGTCTTCGGAGGCTCTTGATTTCAGAATTTTGACCTGGGCGTACTTGGAGAATTTGTCAATACCCGTTAAGACGTTAAGTTTTTCTGTTATGTAGATGTCGACGTGGATCAGTTGTCCGGGGTATTGTGGAATGGGCGATGCTTAAATGGTGCCACTTAGTGGATGTCTGTCGTATTTTGACTCTTTGCATGTTAAGCATGTTTTGGCAATTGCGTTAACTTTTTTTTGCATTTGTGGAAAGAAAAACTTTTTTATGATTTGTTCTTTGTTTTCTTTGGCGTTGCGGTGCGCTCTTTTGTGTTCCAGTACGATCATGTGGTTTTGATTGATTTCTGAAACAACGTCTTCTACTCTACTTTGTGGAAACGTTATTTTGTATGAACAAAAGTGAAGTGGGAAAATGTTTTGGACTTAATTTTTTTGGGCCTAATCACTGCTTCAAGATTTCTATTAGTTCGTTCTCTGTGTATGTCGGTCTTTTCACTATATGTCTGTGGTAACTGGGTAATGGGTTCTTACAGCTATACGGTGAGGTATCTTCTGTAATCAAGAACAGTTGATTCTTGAAAACATTGATCGGCCTCTTTACTGAATATATGAGATTGTGCGGTGAGCTTGGGTGGGGGGCCCGGGTCTAAAAATAGCTCAGTCGCGAACGGTGGGCTCAGACAAGTGGCGACCGTCTATTCTAACCAGCCTTACCCGGGCATGCGAGCCTCTGCTCGGGTGGACCTGTCCTATGTTTCGCTTCCCGTGGGTCCAAGAACTATGAAGCACAACAACAAATATAAAATTCCGCAGGATCTCCAAGCGGCGAGTGTCGCAAGACAGTTTGAAGACCGTTCTCTTGACAGTTCTCTTGACAGGGAACAGCCCATTGTGGTAGACAATCCTCCACAAAGTAATGCAGCAGGCAGAAGTGCTCGAAGAGCATGGCAAGGCCACACACGTGGTCGACTACAGACACGGCCCTACCCGCGTCAAAGCGCCCCAGCAAGTTCACATGGGAGCACGGCCGGACCATCCCGACCGATGCGCCTCATGCTAACAGCTGATAGCCGACAGGGGTAGCAGCGCGAGAGGAAGAAGGCGCCAGTAATCGAGGAGACTGGACGTGTGTCCAAGCACCTCGAAAGCAGCCCTCGACCTCAGCACCCACCAAACCTCATGCATCGTATGCTACGATTGAAAAGAAGGTTAAGGTGGACGTGTTACCTGCAGAATATCCTCAGGTAAATCTCAGTCACGGAGATTTATCCCTGCTTGAGGAATCCATAATGGATGAGATATCCGTGACAGGATGGGGCACTGCGGCCGCCTTCGCTAGCATCCACTTCCGGGTAGGTCAACTGGTGATCGACTGTTTGGATGAGGACACAGCGGACTGGCTGACGGCCGTAGCAATAAGGCTGAGCTCATGGAAGGGCGTGCCCCTGGAATTAGGTTGGGATGCTGAGTAACCAGAATAAGATGGAGATGGAGGCATGGCGAGTTGTGTCGAGAAGAAACGAAGGCGGAGCACTCCTTGTCGTCGGTATCGATGAGATTGCTAGAGAGGAGAGTGTTGCTAACGGGCATCCGCCCCAGCACCGAAATCTCCCCCACCCACCAATGCGCCCATAACGCAAGATGTAGGTCCATCTGAGGCTCCAGAAGATCTGGCCGAGGATGATGACCTACTTGATGCGAAGATGGACCCTGCGGTGGCGGCGGATATGGAGGAAGTAGCGACCATGTCGTCACAGGAGCTCGAGGAAGAGCTTCTAAATGACAGCGTGGACGAAGCGGACAAAACGCTCTGTAGCGACTCGAGCGCATCTAGGCCTCAGTCGCAATGGCCGGTGGAGCCGCTACTGTGATGTAACAAGCCATCACCACACAGCTAGCCCAGGTGAACATCCACCACGCGAAGGCAGCCTCGGCCGTCCTAGCTAGGATGTTTACCAAACAACATGTTGGGCTAGCCCTCGTACAGGAGCCATGGGTAAACGCTGGTATTAAGGGCCTGTACACAACTGCCTCCAAGGAAATCTGGGATCAAAGAGACCCACTGCCAAGAGCTTGCATTATGGTAAGGAAATGTATTAACTTCACTATCCTTTTAGAATTTATCACCAGAGATTGTGTCCCCCTAACGATTCAGGCGATTGGAGCCGCCCACAAAACAGTGGTTGCATCGGCTTACCTCGCAGAAGATGGGCCTTGCCCACGCCCGGAGATCGTGGGACTGGTAAACTACTGCCGAAGGGAGAAACTACCCTTCCTCATAGGATGCGACGCTAACGCACACCATGAGGTATGGAGATGCAGCAATACGAATCAAAGGGGTGAGTGCCTTTCAGAATTTATATTAAACTATAACTTAGAAATTGGCAATGTCGGAACTACTCCGACATTTGTAACAAGAGTGAGGGACAAAGTCCTAGAAATCACCCTACTGAGTCGGTCCCTTAAACCACACTGTATGAACTGGCACGTGTCGCCAGTAGAATCCATGTCTGACCACAGGCTTATCCTATTTAGGTTTGAGATAATATAGACTGTAGCAAACCATCGCGAAATCCCAGGAAAACAAACTGGGAAAGGTATTCAACGAATCTAGAACGCAATCTAGCTGGGATAACATCTGGTATACCCAGACATCCCCCAAAGTTAGAAAACGTTGTGGACTCGTTGAACAATGGTATAGTTAATGCTTACGAGGCAAGCTGCGCACTAGGGAAAACGTGCAAAGCAAAAGATGCCCCTTGGTGGTCCGACAGCCTAGAGAGGCTACGAATCGCCACTCGTCAACTCTTCAACAGAGCTAAAAGAGACGGGTTATGGGAGCAATACCGGGAGAGTCTGACTTCATACAACAAGGAGATCAGAAAGGCCAAGCGGAAGAACTATCGTGAATTCTGCGAAAGCATAGAAAACACAACAGAGGGCGCCCGGCTACATAGGGCACTATCGAACAGAGCACCAGAGGCAAATCAGGCTCTCAAAAGGGGGGACAATACCTTTACAAGTACCAATATGAATAAACTAGAACTGCTTTTCGAAACCCACTTCCCAGGAAGTATCCCTTTACGAGAAGATGCAGACAGAGTAGTAGAAGATCGAGTCCGACCAGTACCCGAGGACTGGGCAATTGCCACTAAAATGGGCATTTGGAACCTTTCAGCCCTATAAGTCACCCCAAGTCCTTAAGACCCTATAGCTTAACGTCGTTTTTGCTAAAAACGCTAGAAAAACTGGTGGATCACAAAATAAGAAGCACACTGCTTAAGCAAGCACCGCTGCAACCAACGCAGCACGCATATAGAGCGGGTAGGTCTACGAACACTGCCCACTATCAACTGCATCCTGTTTTACAATCGGCAGTTGATTCCAAGGAGGTGGCCATGTGTGCCCTCCTATACATAGAAGGGGCCTTCGACAACGAATCCCATGATGCGGTCCAGGTTGCCCTAGCTAGGAGGGGCCTAGACCTTACCACCGCAGATGGATTGTCTCTCTGCTACGGTCTAGACAGGCCACAGCAACAGTTCAAAACAGTACTGTTACAGTTACAACCACTAGAGGTTGCCCCCTAGGGGGTGTCTTATCTCCGCTATTGTGGAGCCTGATGGTAGATGAACTACTAGCAAAGGTATTCAATGTCAGGGCTATGCCGATGACATTGTTATCATTGCACGAGGAAAATTCGAAGAAACCCTCTGTGACATTATTCAGTCAATTCGAGGAAAATTCGAAGAAACCCTCTGTGACATTATTCAGTCAGGGCTTAGCATGACGAGTGACTGGTGCAGCGAGGTAGGCCTTAACCTCAATCCCGCCAAAACAGTCATCGTGCCCTTTACTAGAAGATACAAATTGCAGAGACTAAGGCAAATAAGGCTCTCAGGGAGCATAGTAGCAACAAGCAAGGAGGTTAAGTACCTAGGAGTCACCTTCGACAGTAGATTAAACTTCGGCCTTCATGTTAAGAATGCGATAGCAAAGTGCTCAAGGGCACTTAACACATGTCGCAACATAGCCGAAAAATCATGGGGCACAGCGTCGAAGATAATAAGATGGCAATACATAATGGTTGTTAGGCCCATGCTCACTTACAGAGAAATTGCCTGGGGTGATAGAGTGCAACTCATCCCTGTCCAGAAACAGCTACAGAAGCTGCAAAGAATGACCTGCGTCTGCATAACAGGAGCAATGCGAACCTGTCCGACAGCAGCCATTGAAGATTTAATGGAGCTTACTCCACTCCATACGTTCATTGAACTTTAAAGGAAAGCAATCCTGCTAAGAATGGCAATGGAAGGAGTTGGAAACAACTGCATCCTTAGCCTGAGGGATGCTGACATTCTATTAGGCGAATTCCCTCTGCTGGCACAGCCAAGGGACGAAATGGCAGCCGAATATAAAATTAGCAACACGAAACTGACATCAAAGGTAGTCCGGGAAGTCCGTACAAAGCTAGATCAACTGGGATCAAATAACAAGCTTACTCTGAGATAGATCCCAGGGCATAAGGATATAGCGGGAAATGCAGCATCAGATAAGCTAACACTTCAAGGGGCAGAGGAGTCCCTTACATGATCTGAACCGTTTTGTGGCATAGGTAACCACACAACACGGGAATCTCTTAGAGATGAAGAACGGCATTTGCAACACTCAGGCTGGGTCAACACTCCAGGCTTGCGACAGGCCAAGGGTCTCTTAGGTAACTATAATCTAAAACGATTTAAGCAATTCATACCTATGGGAAAGAACAGACTCAGAATACTGACCGGTCTTTTGACAGGACACTGTAGACTGAGAGGTCACCTATATAAACTAGGAATAGTAAGTAGCGGAGAAGTGACCTGTACCACCTTATCCAGGAGAAAATGAAGGATACTAGGTAACCATATCATTTAGCCAGAAAATATAGTAGTCCTCAACCTAACAAAAATTCTTGAATTCATTCAAGAAATAGGGTTGATGGGAGAGTTATAAACTCTGTAGGGGTATAATAGATCTAAAAGATCGCAATTAAGTTACCCCAACAAAATAATAATAATATCGTCGCTATGAACTGTTGCTGAGAAAGATAAAGTGTTCACCTTTTGTTTCACCGGGTTTCTTGAATTCATTCAAGAAATAGGGTTGATGGGAGAGTTATAAACTCTGTAGGGGTACAATAGATCTAAAAGATCGCAGTAAAATTACCCCAACAAAATAATAATAATATCGTCGCTATGAACTGGTGCTGAGAAAGATAAAGTGTTCACCTTTTGTTTCACCGGGTTTCTAGACAGTGCGTCTGCGACCACGTTGGAAGTACCTGGTTTGTAATTTAACACGTGGTTAGATTCCTCCAAGTAGCTTTTCCAACGTTTTAGTTTGCCGTTATGATTCTTATTACTGAGAGCTAGGGTGAGGGGCTGATGATCAGTGTAGAAAATCACCTTTGCCGTGCCGTATAGGTACGATCTCAAACTTTGCAATGTCCATACAACATTGCTAACATTTCTTTTTCATTTGCTGCGTAATTTTATTCCGTCTTTGTTAAAAAACGGGATATAAAAGTAATGGGGTTGCCTTCTCGTTCAAGCACTGCTCCTATTGCGAAATTTTATGCATCTGTTGTCAGATGAAATTCTTTTCCAAAATTTGGATAACTTAAGATGATGTCTTCGGAGCTGACTGTTCTTTTTAATTTGGTGAAAGCTTCGATTGCCTCGCTGTTTAGATGAATTTTGACCCTATCTGATAATTTTATCGACACGCGGCCACCTTCTCCTCTAAGAAGTGTGGTAAGAGGCTTTGCTTATTTAGAGTAGTCCCTTATGAATCGTCGATAGTATCCAGACAGCCCTAAGAATGATCTGAGTTCTTTAAGATATGTGGGTGTGGGAAAATTGGCGATTGCCTTTACTTTCTCTGAGTTGGTTTTAGCGCCGTTTTCAGATATTGTAATGCCCAAGAAACTTACCTCCTTTTTAGAGCACTCGCATTTGTCCATTTGAACTTTCATATTAGCATTTTGCAACGTTACGAATACTTGTCCTAAGTGATGGGCATTCTCTTTTCTGATTTACTGAAAATAATAATGTCGTCTATGTAGACGTAACTAATTTTTCCGATATGATCTCTGAGAATGTAATCTAAAGCCCTTTGAATGTGCTCTTCAGATCGAGCACCGTGAAAACTGAGCAAAAATTTCCCCTATTTCGGGCATGGGGTAGCGGTCTGAGATCGTTTCCGCGTTCAACTTGCGGTAATCTATAACGATTCTATACTTCCTCTTGCCTGATGCGTCAGCCTTCTTAGGTACGACCCAGACTGGTGCGTTGTAAGGCGAGCGCGACGGCCTGATGACACCGTTGTCCAGCATCTCTTTCAGCTGCTTTTCGATTTCGTGTTTCAGTGAAACAGGGTATGGGTAGCGCTTCGAATGAAATGCTCTATCCGTAGATTTTAGTATTTCTCCAATTACCTTGGTGGAGTACGTCAGTTTTTGTCTGGATCTGCGAAAAGCGTTTTATAGCTTTTCGCAAGGCTACTTATTGTGGTTCTTTGACTTTCGGACATATGGTCAGTATGGATTCTTATAGTGTTGACGGACTGTGCTGGCAGTTGTCGGATTCTAAATTGTTTGTTGCTATTTACCCTAATTTCTGACGTCGATAAAGAGATTAAGAAAAGTGTGGTGTGTAATGGCGATTTGCCCTCCTACGGAGTTGGCGAACAATGTCTCTTTGTTTTGTTTGGGGTTTTGAATTAGCGAAGGTTGGATATAGTTCTGGTTAGATCCAGTGTCGATTAAGAATTTTAACTGCGCTCCGTCCCTCGTTCTGCATAGAAAATATGGTAGAGAGGAACGGTTTAGGCTAATAAATTGACGTCTGAGTCAGTGTATTGTGGTTGTTCCATGCTGTCGTATGACCCCGGGAATCCCTCAGATTCCATGATAGCGTAATAGCCTTGTTCGTCCGTATAATACGCGTATGCGTCTGTGCCGTCGTTTGCGTCTTGTACGATGTGAGCATTTAAATCGACTTGCTCTTCTTGTACCTGTTCTACCGGTTCCCCGGTATTAATGTGGAATTGTCGTTGGACCTTGGGGGGTGGCCCAGAAAGTGGAGGTGGGTGGTTGCCCGCGAAATTGTTCGGTTGCGTTCCATTCATGTAGTTTATACTAGGCGATCTAATAGAACCATCGATATCCATTGGCATGGGTCTCAGTTCCGGCTTTGGAGCTAGTGGGCGTGGAGGCGCCGAGTATAATGGTCTATATGGAAGAGGTTGTTGTTGCACGAAGTGTTGTTGTGCTGGTTGCAAAGAGGGTCTGGTTTGGTTGGCGTTTGGTGGGATTGCTAGAGGTTTGTAAAAGTCCGGAAGTGGTACATAATAAAGTTTTGGGTCGAAATTTATTCATAGGCCCTGTTGGTTATTATACGCTGGTTTCGTTGGTGTTTGCCTGGCATTAGTTTGACTGAAAAGCTGCCTAGGCGGGATCGGTGGTGGTAAGTGTCTTACTCTTGGTAAATATGCATTTCTTTGATCTTGATTATCAAGCAGATTGTATAGATGTATAGCGTGGCTAAGGTCTTGAGGCTCTTTTACGGCCAGAAGACGTGGTAGGTCTCCGTTGAGTATCAGCGACAGTTGGTGATAAACTGCTTGATAGAATTCCATAATGGACAATCTGCCTTGAGTCAACAAAAACAGTTGATACTCTAGAGTCTTTAAGTCTCGCTTATCGGCGTAATGTTCTGTTAAGCATTTTGAGATGGCTTTCCAGTTCCTTGAGGTGTTGTAAGATTGCAACACTGTTTCCGCCTCGCCGACTACCTTTGTTCTTATGGCTATGGTAACCAGGTAGTACCTATGCGTACGTCCCTGTCCCGTGAACATAGCCATGATTCTATCTACGTTCTTTTACGTTACGTTTGGTACCTTCTCTAATTCTGAGCCTTGAGTGGGCGCTACGTATGGGATGTCTCCTAGCTGTTTTTCCCCTTCTGCCCCTAATACTTGGCGGATTTTCGATCACGTTCCTAAGTTCTGTTGTTGCTATCGGGTTACTAGTTACTGGTTGATTAGTTCTTGGTCGACTGGGTCCTGCTTGGCCTAAGGCCATACGTGCCATTGCTCCTGAGAAATCGTCCTGCATTTCTTTAGGTTTTGAAGTTTGCCTTAGATTGGAACAATCGAGCGGAAAGGTACTAATAACACGAAAAAAGTTTTGGATGTAACTGAGGCAAGGTATGCCATCGGCTGATAAGTCCGTAGGATACCCATCAAAAAAGCAATTTTTTGGCAAAAATCAAATTTTCTCATGAACCTTACTTCATTCAAGGGCGATATACTCAATCTAGCGCTTCTCTAACATTTCGATACATTTTTAAAAAAAGATTTATATTAGGCCTCAAAACAGGCCTTTTTTTAGGTGATTACTTGCTAATTTGAGTATCATCTCTTCCTTCGCGATCGAACACTCATTGAGTTCAGACGTGCCTACGGACTGCGCAAACGCAACAATCAAACAACAACAACAACAAACACCGTTACACCGATGCTTATCAGCACACTGCGCTGTAATTGGGCAAGACAATCACGCCACTGAGCTGATCGCCGAAATATTGCGTGCCGGGTGCAAAACATCGGTAACGCACTACCACATACACGCGCACTCGCCTGTGCGTGTTATCGCTTACATCTGCAAGCAGCTTAGTGACAACAACACAAATATCTAAAACATTAAAGTGTATACGTGTAATACAGCACTGTTCATAACTCTAACACCAGTTGTTATTCCTAACACAAGTGAAAATTAATAAAAACATAAAAAGTGCCACGCGCACAAATCGTGCAAAATGAGCAATGCTCAAGAAAAAGAGCGAAGAAGCTCTATCGACCAGAGAAATGGGTTCTTCTCGTACATTTCAACCCGTGATACCGAATTGCAGCGTAATTCAGCTCTCTTGTCCGCTGACGGCCAGAGACCACGATCTTGCTCTCCGGCTCTCCCCAGTGTAACCTCTAGCTCATGGAGCTTGCAGTGCAGCTCTCCAGTACCGGTGGTCGCATTAATTTCGACACACACCGCTCCGACAACGAGTACAATGACCTCTGTAGTTACTACAATCGCAGCAACAACAACAACTGCAACAGTATCCGTCACCAACAACGCGTTAACGGCTACAAAACCCAAAGCGATTTCTGCAACGCAAGCGGATCATTCAATTATGACAACTTCAAGGTCAAGCCCCATCGCCGCCAAGAACAACAACGTTAAAAAACAAGAATCGAAACAAAAGCCAAAAACGGGTCCAGCTGTTCAGACTGGTATGGATCGTTACATTCAAATTAAAAGAAAGTCGAGCCCCTTAAACTCGAAGCCAAAAATTATCCGTGGCGACTCAAGCCTAGATAAAAACGAAAGTTCAATTTACAACAACAAGTTTAAAATTCTGGCAGACAACTCTGACGATCTGCCCTCTGAAGCTGGCGAAGGTGATAAAAGAAAGCCAAAGCCACTCCCTATATATATCCGAGAGAAAAGCTCCAATGCTCTCGTAAACAAAATTATTGAGCTTATTGGGGCGGACAATTTTCATATAATCCCCCTTGTTAAGGGCAACATTCATGAAACAAAAGTTCAATTGAAGTCTGAAGATAATTATAGAGTTTTGTCGAAGTTTCTAAACGACAGTAAAAAGAACTTCTACACGTACCAACTAAAAAGCAGCAAGGGACTGCAAGTCGTACTGAAGGGCATTGAGCCTGACGTTACACCTGAAGAAATAATTAAGGCGCTCCAAGATAAAGGATTTAGCGCTAAGACAGTTTTCAACATCCTAAACAGAGATAAGAAACCGCAGCCGCTATTCAAGGTAGAACTTGAACCCGAAAGCAAGTCGTTAAAGAACAACGAAGTGCACCCAATATACAAACTTCAGCTCTTATTGCACCGTAGAATCACAGTAGAAGAACCACATAAACGCAACGGACCGGTACAATGCATGAATTGCCAAGAATATGGCCACACAAGAAAATACTGTACACTGCGTTCTGTGTGTGTTGCTTGCGGAGAGCTTCACGACTCTGCACACTGCCCAGTGGACAAAGACGACCCCACCACAAAAAAGTGCAGCAACTGCGGTGGTAATCACACAGCTAATTACAAAGGATGCCCTATATATAAGGAGATGAAAAGTCGACTCCAACAGCGAGTGACCACTGCACGTCCCCAAAACGTACCGTTTACCTCATCCAAATTAACCCCAGACGTCTTCTTTTCGACTGCAGCCCGATCCTCTTTTGGCCCCGAGAACTTTACTAAAAACGTGACATTCGCAAACGCGTTAAAATCAGGACTGGAGCCTCCTGCCTCAAATATACCGTTCTCACAAGCAGCACACTTGGAACCCAACACGGCAAAGCAGTATCAACCAACAGAGCAGCAACAAAGCAATTCTGAAGCAACATTATTTAACCTACAGCAAAGCCTTATGGACTTCATGGCTTTTATGCGGACAACCATGCAAGATTTAATGCGAAACCAAAATCTTTTGATACAAATGCTGCTATCACAACAATCAAAATAATCAATGGCGCCCCTACGTATATCTATGTGGAACGCTAATGGCGTTTCACAACGTAAACTTGAGTTAGCTCAATTTCTTCTCGACAATCATATCGACGTTATGCTAATCTCAGAAACACACCTTACAAACAAGTATAATTTTAATCTACGAGGCTACTTGTTCTACGGAACAAATCATCCCGATGGTAAAGCACACGGTGGTACTGGTATTCTGATTAGAAACCGCATCAAGCACCACTGCCATAACGAATTTGCTGAAAACTACCTACAGGCCACATCTATAAACATAAAACTGGACAATGGTAACCAACTTACTCTAGCCGCCGTATACTGCCCCCCTCGCTTTACCATAACCGAAGGTGAGTTTACGCAGTTTTTTAACTCACTTGGAGAACACTTTATAGCAGGAGGAGACTACAATGCCAAGCACACACACTGGTGATCTCGACTCGTTAACCCAAAAGGAAAGCAGCTTTACAATGCCGTTATTAAAGCTAACAATAAGCTAGTCCACGTCTCTCCCGGTAGACCAACATACTGGCCAACAGACTCCAAGAAACTACCCGATTTAATTGACTTTGCAATTACTAAAAATATTCCTCGAAGTCTGATAAGCGCCGAATGTCTTTCAGATCTCTCATCTGATCACTCACCTGTTCTAATAAAACTACTTCGACAAACAGAGTCCGTAGATCAACCGATTAGACTTACTTCACATAAAACCAATTGGCTTCGATACAAAAAATATATTAGTTCACATATTGAACTTGAACCTCTCCTTAACGTTGAAGCTGACATCGAACACTGTGTAAATACACTGGAGTCCGTCCTCGTCACCGCAGCTCGTATTGCAACACCTGAAACTACACAAGTATTACACATCCAAAAGAAGTCAAATCTAGAAATAGAACAGCTCGTCCAAGAAAAGCGACGATTACGTCGAGAATGGCAATTTTACAGATCGCCTTCCGCACGGCAAAGATTTAAAGACGCCACACGTAAACTCACCAAAGCCTTAAAACAGGAAGAAGCATATGCTCAACGCCGTTATATAGAGAAACTATCAACATCTTGTAAAAAACACTCACTATGGAGAGCTCACCCCACCCTTTGTTCACCGACAGATACCGTGATGCCCATCAGAAACTCCGTAGGCGGTTGGGCCCGCAGCGATGAAGATAGAGCCAGCACATTTGCGGTACACCTTCAAAATGTGTTCCAACCAAATCCCGCAACAAATGCGTTTACACTACCAACATTAAAAAGAAGTGACTCTCATCCTCCACACGCACCAATCGAGTTTCGTCCAAATGTGATCGCCAATACCATCAAAACTCAACTGGACCCCAAAAAATCTTCGGGCTGCGATCTAATAACCCCCAAAATGATTATTGAGCTCCCATATTGTGCGGTATGCACTGTCGCAAAACTCTTTAATGCTATCACAAAACTAGGCCACTTCCCGCAGAGATGGAAAAAGTCGGTAATTATAATGATTCCAAAACCAGGTAAGGATCACACTGTCCCGTCGTCATACAGACCTATTAGCCTGTTATCGTGTCTATCAAAGCTCTTCGAAAAATGTCTGCTGAATCAGATTAAACCATTTATAAGACTCCACAACAAAATCCCATCTCATCAATTCGGCTTTCGGGAAAAGCATGGAACTATTGAGCAGGTCAACCGCATAACATCAGAAATACGAAACGCCTTCGAAAATCGAGAATATTGCACAGCAATATTTTTAGATGTCTCCCAAGCATTTGACAGAGTCTGGTTAGACGGCCTAATGCATAAAATTAAATCAACGCTTCCTAATAACACACACAAGCTTCTAAGGTCATATCTCTACGATAGAAAATTTGCAGTCAGATGTAACACAGCTTTATCCGACGATCACATCATTGGAGCCGGAGTTCCACAAGGCAGCGTACTTGGGCCGACACTATACGTCCTCTACACAGCAGACATTCCAACAAGTAGGGAACTAACAACTTCTACCTTCGCTGATGATACAGCTATTCTCAGCCGCTCAAGATGCCCAATACAAGCAACTGCGCAATTGGCTCTCCACCTGGTCGACGTAGAAAAATGGCTATCCGACTGGCGCATAAAAATAAACGAACAAAAATGCAAGCACGTTACGTTTACCCTGAACAGGCAAAATTGTCCACCGCTCAGATTAAACAACACAGTACTCCCTCAAGCAAACGAAGCGACGTACCTAGGAGTTCACCTCGACAGAAGACTCACATGGCGCAGACACATCGAAGCAAAGAGAACACACCTAAAACTAAAAGCCAACAGTCTTCACTGGCTTATTAACGCTCGCTCGCCCCTTAGTCTTGATCACAAGGTTCTGCTCTACAACTCTGTGCTAAAACCTATCTGGACCTATGGCTCCCAATTATGGGGGAGTGCTTGCAATAGCAATATTGATATTATCCAGCGAGCCCAGTCAAAGATATTGAGAACCATCACCGGGGCACCGTGGTACGTTCGAAACGAAAATATACGAAGCGACCTGAATATCCAGCCGGTCAAAGATGTTATAACAGAACAGAAGACAAAGTACTTTGCCAAGCTTTCCACGCACCCCAACCACCTCGCGAGAGGCCTAATAAGGTTGAGCAGCCGATCCCGTCTTCGTCGCATTGACCTACCAACCCAACGATAGACTTTAGGGCCACGTGTAAATTTACAGTCCAAGAAGACTGTTAACTATTGTTTATTTATAAGATTTGCAAAATTATTGTTAGTCTCAAATTAAGAGAAGATCCAATAAATAAAAGCCA
>JAWNND010000853.1:0-15322 GCA_035043265.1 Drosophila testacea | reverse complement strand
TTAACCACGTTGCCCTGTCTCCCGACTTCCCTTAATTCCCTGCAGTTGTTGTCTGCTCTTCAAGGAGTGTTAAAACTGGCAAACAAAAGTTGATTTCCTCCCCGCATCACAACAAAGTTCCCCTCTTTTTCTCGCACACTTTTCAGAGGTCTACGCCAGATTGAAATGCAAAGGGTGTTTAAAGTTTGTTTGTAAAGAGAAATGTACGTGACAAGTAGAAGAAGCACCTCTGCACGAACAGATGGACAGTACCTTGCAGAGCTAGAGAGCACCGAACTTGGTGATGTGGGTATCTTTTATGCAACAGTCTACAGAAAGCTACAACAACAGTGGGTTACCATCATGCACAGAATCGTTATAGCTTGCAATAGCTAGAAACTGTAACGAAACCCATGCATGTGCTAATGAGCGGTTTTCCAGTTGTTTTGCCAAGTGCTTCAAAACGAAAAGCACAGGGCCTCTTAGAAGTCGTGGGTTCTCTTGTTCTTTTCTATTGGGCCTCTTCCGGAGAGTCTCCCAGTGTTGCCCGTGTCCGGAGGTAGACTGCAGAATGCAATTGACAGCTTCATGCTCAAGTGTCACCACGGTAGCCCCCTTTGGAAGTGCAAGTGGACAATCTCTACTCCTCTCTACTCCTCACTCCTACCCCTACGCCAACTCCACTTCTACTCCAACTCCTACTCCTATACCTATCTCCACACCAAAACCCTACTTCTACTCCTCAACTCTCTTCATCCCTTCCTTTCCCATGGGTTCATCAAAATAGACTACACACCTCAGCAATTCTTGTGTGTTTGTCTGTGTCCGAGAGTTTCAAGTGTCCGTGAATTTCAGTGACCTCTGCCCCTAATCCCCACTCCTCTTACACCCTCACTCCTTTCTTCTTTCAACCCTCGCTCCATTCGTTTGGCCAGCACAAGCAAAAGTTTGACAGAGTGTCTGATGTGCGAAAGGCCAAGAGCAGCGGTCCAAGCCGTCATGGCCATGACGCTTCCCTATTTCCCTTTCCCTTCCGCTTCTCCTTCCCTGTGTGCCATCCGGCCCCGCTACCAATTGATTTACGGTGAGGGGAAAGGCAGCTCGGGGTGCAAGCCACTTAACGTTGCACACACGTTTCTGTCCATTTTTTATACCCTTATCTGGGGTATTATATCAATCAAGAATTGTGTAACGTGTTGACCCCATAAAGTATATATATTCTTGATTAGTCCCCATGACTAGTAACTTCCCTAGTCTCATGACTAGTAACTTCTATGACCAGTAACGTCCCTGTCCCATGACTAGAAATGTCCCTAGTTTCTGTGACTAGTAGCTTCCATAGTTTCTGTGACAACAACTTCCCCAGCCCCTTGACTAGTAACTAGTATATTCTTGTATATTCCAATGATAAATAATATTCCCAGTCTATTATCTCCTTCTTTTATTTTCAGATACTTCAATTAAACTCGCAGACTATGTGTTTTAAGTATTGACTTTTACATCATAATCAAATTTGAGTTAAATCTGGTTACTACTATATCATAAAGCTAAAATCAGTCGAGGAGTTAAGTACAGAGGTATGAAATCTTGCATGCCAAAGATGGCCTTTTTGAATTTTTTTGTTTTGCTTTTTCTTGCCTTATTCGCTTTGTTTTGATGCCCTAAGTAAAGGTGTACATGAAATAGGGTATAATCACCATCAGCAACAAAATGTAACAGACAATGATGAGGAACCAATAGCATAAAGATTGCTAGCTGTGGTTTGAAGACTGCATATACTCAGCAAAAATCAAAATGGATACATCTTTAACAATCAACGAAAACTTAAATAGTTTAATAATTAAAATTTAATTTAATCTGTAGTCTATATGTATACTCTCTGTTCTGAAAGTGTATGTCCTACGCTTGTTATATTCTTTGAAATGATAGCTTAATACATCTTTAAGACACATTTAATCAATACATTTGTATTACAAGACATATATTAATTTGAATGAAATACAATAGCAATAACAAGTACATATAGTATATCATGCTAAATAACTACTACAGGGTACACAATACATCGATTATACCCCATTTCGCATGTTTCATAACTGTCTGCGCTCACATTTTATGGAGTTTATTAATTTGAGTGCTTTTCACCCGCTTGTGACATATTTTCCCCCGGCAAGTGGTACTACAGAACGGGAAGTGTCGGCAGAGGGGGGAAAACGGGGCTTACTTGTTTTATTGACTGCCCAAACAGAGGGTCCGACTGACTGAGGGAAAGAGGGGAATAGGGGTGAACGCATGTGTCGCACAACTGTCGAATGAAGGCAAACGGATTGGCTTTCAAATGTTGTCCACATTCACAACAAATCTACCTCCCCATCAACCCCTCTCCCCACCACAACCCTTACCTTGACTACATCTGTGCTCTCATCCACCCCAACAGTCCCCTTTCCCATTCCCTTCTCTTTCCCTTCCCTTTCTCTTCCATTGCCATGTGTCGCGCTTCTCATGTTGGCAATTGATTTTCAACTTTGGGTCACGTATTTTAAAAATATTTTATAAATATTGACACTGAGATTACGCGACTGAGAGGAGTTTATTTAGCCCCTCACTCCCTTCCTCAATCTGACTCTCTCTCGCCCTCTTCCCTCCATAAACTACACATCAAATAAATCACGTATACGCCGCATTGTGTTCAGTTGCAAGTTGAGTTTGTTTTGTGCCACGCAATTAGACAAGAAAATTCAAACATCTGAAAAGAAGACACAGGGGAGAGGCAAAAAGTGAGACTTATCAGTGTTTCCAAAGTTTCTCAGACATAGCTAAATTATTTAAGCTGACATAGAAAAGTCAAAAATAAAGTTGTAAAATAAACTCTTAATAAGAAACTGTTACTTTTATTTATTTAATTAAAATATAACCATTTTAGACACTGTAATTTTTTAATTTCTGTTTTACTATCAGTGACAGAATCTGTTATAAATGTCGAACATGCTAAATTTAACTGCTTAATAGCTAAAATAGCAACACTGATTGTTATGCATGTTGAAAATTCTGAGACATATCCGCATTTCCGTTTGTTGAGGGGAAGAACCTCGTAAACTTTGCATGATTCAACTTTTTGATTTGTGTCATTGTCTATAGTCAGCAGTAGTTGTTGTTACAATTGTTGTTCTTGTTGTTGTTGTTGTTGTTGCTGTTGCAGCTGCGTACGTGCCACAAGTTGAGTTATGCCCGCGAGTTGCCTCAACAAAAGCAGCCGCCAATTTTGCGGCAATTTTCGGGCGTCAACTTTTTAATTGTCTTGCGGTTAGACAGAAGTGTAAAGAGCGGGTTAAGGGGAGCCCAACAGAAGACAATTGACAGAGAAAGGAGAAGAGAGAGAGGGAAGAGAAAGTATGTTGTTTGTCATGCCTCGTGGAAGACATACACACAATCACACAAACTCACAAATACCTATACACAAGCTCTAAATATAATGAAATGATTTCTTCTTGTCATTCAATTTTAAATACCTCTTAAAAATGTTGACAAATGGGTATTTTCATCATAGACAGACAGACGAGAGCATATCCAGCAATCTGAAGTATTTCTGGGTCTGGTTTCGTACACAGATTATATTTTTTTTGTCTTTTAGTTTGTTTGATCTGAGAGACCAAAAAATGATTGAACCTGAGAATCTGTTCCTTCAATCATCTTTAAGTTAATTCACATCCTTAGAGACTAATTTACTTATAATTTGTCTAAACTGTTCGCATTTACAACCAATTCCATCCAAAATTAAAAAATATACATAACAAAACTTAAAGCATTTTCCGAATTCCAGTTGGAAGGGTTCAAATTTGCAGTTAAAGTTTAAAATTGCTAAATGGTGAAATGGCTATCGGAATCACAGATTAAGTATTTTATACAGTCTACATGTATTTTGTTATTCTATTATATCCTGACACAATTTGGACCAGATCGAGCGACTTAATCATATAGCTGTCATGGGAACAAAATTTAATCATAAGTCTCTCCTTTGACATTATTATATTTACTGGCTTTGTTGTGAATTTAATCAGTTGATTATTAACAATCAATTCGATTTTTCCGATTCTCCAAGGGTTTTCCACTTCAAAACCCAACTGCTTAATTTAAGCATGCACTAATAAAAAGGAAATAAAATTGGTTTAAAGTCCATTCCAAGTTCCTATATTCTGAAGGAAGTTAGTAGATGACTTGAGTAACTTCTCTCTGTTTTACTCTCTCTCTCTCTCTCTCTATTTGTGTTTGTGTGTGTCTCTTTGCAGTCTGCATTATTATGCTCTGGGCATTTGTTATAAAGTCCTGTCACCTCACAAGGAGTCAAAAGTCAAGAGGCAAGCAAAATGCCGCTGAAAGGACGAGCTGTGTTAGCTGCAAAAACAGGACAGCAAAGCCGCAATAAAATGTGAAAACAACAAGCTGAGAGAGAGAGAGAGAGAGAGAGAGACAGAAGAGAGAGGAAATAGCAGGTGAAAGTTGAATGGGAAGAGGAGTAACAAAAGGAAAGGCAGACACACCTAAGACATAAGCCGCTATCATTCACCCTTAATCCGTTTAAGGACACTTGACGTGCACGGCCAACAGCAGCCACAACAGCAGCTAACCACAAACAGGCACACCTAGGATACACTCACACACACACACCTGCAAACATATACACACACACACACACCAACACACATCAAGTCGAGGCACAACTAAAAGTCAGTCAAGTTGACCAGAAAACTGCAGGAGAGTTTATAAAATAAAATAAAATGATGACGACAATGACGAAGAAGTTAAGAGCAGAAAGAAAGTCTAGAGGAAGAGGAGAAAGGAGTATGAAGAGGGCAGGCCAACAAAATGGATACATAAAGAAAATAGCAGATAGAAACAACAACAACCACAACAACAGAAATGAAAGCGGAAAAGCGACAGGCGCCCGCATCGAAAGTGAAATACAAAAAAAATATACAAAATATATAAAACAAATCAATATTAATTTAGACTACCAACATACCCGCAAAGCAGTAAAAATTTAAAGTGATATGGCACACACCTGACATTTTAAAACAAATTACTTTTTATTTTATTTTGGAACAGTTGATATGGAAAATTTTCATTGGAAATCAACCAAATATAAATATATATTTAAACCAAAATTGTAAATGATAGGATCACAATAAAAATTTTTCTGAAAATAAAAACGACATGGTAATGTTAAATCTCTACCCTATAAAACTATTTCCAAATATTGCAAAACCTAAATAGTAATTTATTTCAAATATATCTTTAGAGATTATATTATTGTTATAGATTCATAATTTGTGCTTTAATTCTGTAAGAGCAGTCAATATAGTTTAAAGTTGAAAGCTTTTTTTCTCATTCAATTCAACTCTTGTTGTTTATGCTCTTTATTTAATCTGGTACTTGGCTGGTATACCTCATTTGGTGTGTCTTCACACTTTACAGGGTATCTCTCTGGACAGGTGTATGTGTTGTTTTTGTTGTTGTTCTTGTGGAAATCTGAAACCTAAAATCATCCACTTAAAAGCCAAGGGTCGATAAGTTACTGATGCCTGACAGTTTATGGGACTCGGTAAAGTTTATACTTTGGCTCTATTGACGGGACGAGTCTCAGTTCCCCTCTCTTCCCACTATTCCCTCTCTCCTGGGTAACTACACAATCTATGGGCATTCTGTAGGTGTCATCAAAGCGTAGCATAACATGCCGCTTTTTCATTCTTCATTCGAAATTCTTCATTCTGCAATGGTCAAAAATACTTCTATCTCAACTACACTGCAAAAAACGATCAGCGTTTAATATCAAGAGCATCTTCAACATTTTGTTCTTAAAATAAACTAATAAAAAAGTCTTAAGACTCAAAGAATACATGTTTATGAAGTTAATTTTAAATTTACAAATTAAAACAACTGTTTTGAAAATGTTGTGAGGTCTAATTTTATATTTAGAACTGTTGTCTTGAATATTTTGTTAGCTTTGTTACTTAGAATTCTTAACTAGTTCTAGCGGCACAGAGGTGACATTAGACGTCATAGCCACATTTAAAAAACTTAATTCAATATTTTTTCGTAAAATATTTAAAGTTTTGAATCTTATTCCAAGATTTGTGGCCCTTAAAACATAATAAATTTGATGCTCTTAATAAGATCTTCGTCTTATTTAAAGTGAGTTTACAGTAAAAAGTCATCTCTATTTATAAGAGGTTTGGTGGCCAAAATCTTAACTATGAACCCTTTTTTTAACAGTGTGTACATGGAGTCACATTTATTGTGGCATAAATTTGCACTTTGTTGTGGTTTGGCGACATACACACACTTATACACAATGCAGCCAGAAGTTTAAGTTGGGGTTAGAATGAGAGAGAGAGAGAGAGGAATGAGGTTAGGTTGTCTCACATGACGTAGTTTGTCTAACGTTTTGTTATTTAGCTGGCAAATTGTTTTATGCTCCTCAAACTTGTCTGGCTATTTGTGGAGAACTTAACTTGACTGAGACGACACCGACACAGACACAGACACAGACGAGACAAAGGCAGACAGTGGAAGAAAGAGGGAAAGAGAGAGAGAGATAGAGAGGGTCAGAGATTCAGAATGGACGAGACAACATAGAGGTCATTGCATAAGGTTAGAGTTATAAAAGTCCACATGTCAATGCGTAAGCAAAGTTTTTAGTGCCATGAGCTGCAGTTGCATTTAAAACTTGTTATCGATAAACGATACCAATCTCAAAACTGTACAAATTCATAGAAGAGTCAAAAACCAATTCAAGTTTGAAGTATTTAATGCATCTAAACTTTTAATTCACTAAAAATTGATTTGAAGAGTTCATGTATCGTACACACAGAGTTGCAACTGCAGATGCAGAAACAATAAAAACCTTTTATCGATAAATGATTGTAGCAACTAATCTTGAAATATTCTCAGGAAACATTTAAAGGAACTTTTCCTAATAGTTCTAGGTATTTTAAAGAGACAAGTGACAGTCCTACAAATTTATTAATGTTCGATTTCTACTTCGATTTCAACACTTTGAACTAACAGAAGTCTGACTTGGCATGAATTATTTCCCATTCTCATGTATTTACGATTCAATCCAATCGCAATGAGAATTAGGCAATTTCATGTGGCCTTTTATAGGGTTGCCACAACTCTTGCTTTTCTTGTAGCCATTAAGTACTGTTGGAAATAAAGGCCTTCTCCCGTTTCCTTAATTGATTTAGTACACGATTTTAGTTTATAGTTCAAAGTTTTTCTATTTAATTTACGCTTCTTTTATAACACAACTTGTCCGTTCTAAAGCCAAAATCAAAGAGAGAGAGATCAAGCCACTTTCAGTGTGACCAGCTTTTCTTTGTTGAACAATCTTTTGCCATATAGAAAAATACGAAGATGGTATTTTTTCACACACCTCCTCAAAAGATATGTTGAACAATTAAATTAGTATTACAATAATATTCTTATTTGGACAGTTGTGTATTCTGGGAACAATAATAATGATCCATATTCATCTAGAAATAGTTTTGTTAAGATCCAATCAAACTAGTTCTAGGATTAAGGGAAACCCAGTAAAACCTTAATCGAATCATTGGTTAATAACAAAAAAAATTCAAATTTCATTTGACAAATTAAATGTTTCTTAGCTTCTAGCTAATAAATACACTAAAATTCATAATTTTAGTTAAATTAAATTATCAGTTCATCTTTTTCTTTAAGCTAAGTTCTAAATTAAATATCAGTTTCAATAGTTTCCTTTTTTTTTTTTGGTTTATAGTATATAGTTTTAGTTCTTAAGACCCATCTCGTTTCTTAGTGTCAAGAATCTTGCAGCGGGCAACGGCTTCGTGAGGACATCAGCAACCTGGTGTTCTGTGGGAATATATTCTAAGATAATTAATTTATTTTCAATTTGCTCTCTTGAGAAATGGTACTTTATATCAATGTGTTTGGATCGTTTGTGGCATGTAGGATTATTAGCTATGCTTATGCAACCTTGGTTATCTTCTAATATTTTGATTGGTTTATTTAATTCAAATTTTATACTAGAGACTAACGATTTTAACCATAAAGCTTCCCTTACTGCTTCAAATAAAGCCATATATTCCGCTTCAGTCGAAGAAGCAGCCACTGAATTTTGCTTCCTTGTATTCCAGCAGATCACATTAGAGTCAAACATTTTAAATATAAAACCTGTTGTACTCTTTCTATCAGATTCACTTCCTGCCCAATCAGAGTCAACATACCCAATAATTGTGTCGTTGAAATTTTCATTTTTGATAAAAGTTAATTTTAGATCCACAGTACCCTTTAAATATCTTAAAACTCTTTTTAAACTTTGCCATAATTCTGAATTGTTTTTGTTTGTATATCTACTAAGTATGCTTATTGCTGCACTTAGATCAGGACGCGTACATAACATTAGATACATCAAACACCCAATCAGATTTCGGCACGGCGCATTACATTCTTCATCTGAGTCTAAAGCTTCATAATTTAGCTTAGTTGGAAGTGGTGTACTGACTGCATGACATTCGTCCATATTAAACTTTTTTAAAATATTGTTAATGTATGCTGATTGACTAAGATATAAATAACCATCTTTTCTTTCTATTCTTATTCCAATGAAGTGTCTGATTTCACATAAATCTGTCATCCTGAATTTACTCATTAGGAATGTTTTAAGATTGTTCATTGTGTCAATGCTCTTTGTTGCAATTACAAGATCATCTACGTATAAAAGCACATAGATATTTTTTAAGATATGCCCATGGTCTAGTAAATAGATACATCTATCCACTGCCGAATTAATAAAACCGATGCTCTTTAAAACATTTTCAAATGTCTCGAACCAACATCGTGCCGCTTGTTTTAACCCATAAATAGACTTGTTCAATTTACAGACTTTACCATCCTCATATGGCAAGCCCTCCGGAATCTTCATAAAGATTTCCTCTTTCAAAATACCATTTAGGAATGCCGTCTTAACATCCATATGGTGAACTTTTAAATTGAATTGGTTTGCCATGGATAAAATGAATCGAAAACTAGATATCCTTGCAACTGGAGCAAAAGTCTCATCATAATCTAAAAGATACTCTTGAGTGAATCCTCTAGCTACTAATCTGGCCTTATATTTGATTTGCTTGCCATGCTCATTAGTTTTTATAGAAAACACCCACTTGCAATCAACAATATTTTTATCTAGAGGCTGATCAACTAAAGTCCAAGTTTTATTATAAAAATGCGAATCTAATTCTTCTTTTACGGCTTCTTCCCACTTAGTTCTGTCTGTTCTATTTTTAATATCATTGTAGTTATTTGGGATATCATCACAAAAGGCGTGAGCATTCATTAAGCAATTGTTTAAGAGCCGATAAGACGTTTTTGGCCTGTCCTTTAATCTTTCACTTCTTCTGACTTCAATTTCATCTACTTTTAATTGCATACTAGGCAATTCTTCACCAATGATTACAATTGGATCGGCATTTTCGCAAGTTGTTGTCTCACTAGGCTGTTTATTTGATTCAAAATGATCAGATTTTTCATCCGTACTCTCATTCGGGATATTTGACTCCTCTGCTCCTGAATTCATTTCAGTCGACAATTGTAGATTATTCATACTATCATTCTGAATACTTTCTACCAGTTCCATACTTTCATTCTGAAACTCTGAGTCATTTGCCACAGTCCTAGTATTCTCCATATTCATTTCATCAACAACTACGTCTCTAGCTACCAAAAACTTCTTTGAATTTATGTCCCACAACTTATAGCCATTCTGTTCATAACCAACCAGTATACATTTGAATGATTTGTCATCAAATTTTCTTTTCCGCATTTTATCATGCACATATACGGTTGAACCAAATATCTTTAAATATTTCAATTTTGGCTTTCTGTTGTGCCACATTTCAAATGGAGTTTTCTTATCCTGAAACGCTTTACTTGGAGTTCTATTAACTAAATATGTTGCCGTTAAAACAGCTTCGCTCCAAAAACTTTTATTTAATTTAGATCCACTAATCATTGCTCTAGCCTTTTCAGTTATGGATCTGATCATACGTTCAGATACTCCATTTAATTGAGGTGTATGTGGGACCGTCAAATGGTAACTTATGCCTTTTTCACTACAATAAGTCTTCATCTCATTTGACAAATATTCTCTGCCATTATCGATGTATAGATTCACAACCTTTAAATTGAAATGAGCTTCACTCTTTGCGATGAAGTCCTTGAAGAAATTAAATACCTCAGATTTATAGGTCATCAAATAAGTTACACAGTAATGTGTATACTGATCGACAAAGATTACATAATAGTTTCTTCCATCAATACTAGAAGGAGTTATCGGACCACAAACATCTGAATGAATTATAAATAAAGGCCTCTTAATATATTCTTTATTCTTAATTTTCTCAAATGGAAGTCTAGCTTGCTTCCCATTTATGCAAGCTTCGCATAATTCATTATTAAATTTAATATCTTTTACAAGTTCTACATCTTCAAACATATTATTTCGCACAATTTCTAAAAACTTTCCCTTGCTAATATGTCCTAATCTTTCATGCCACAAACTATAGTTTTGATTTCTATTTGGGTAAGTTGTATAAGCTTTATGGTTAATTTTAAAATTCACGATCGATACATTGCTTTTACATGTACCTTCAAAAATACCTTGTCCATTCATGGAAATTTGTACTCCCGTTGAATTGAATTTAACTGTAAAGCCTGCAGCTTGCATCTTCGAGACGGACAGTAAATTTTGTGGAACATCTTTGCAGAACAGGACATTTTCCAGTGTAATGCTCGTATTAAGATTGCATCGGAGTTGGACTGTTCCCTTTGCAGAAGCATATATGTATGCACCTTGCTTTGCAATTGCAATCTCAATTGGCGTGTCCAGTGTAGAATAGGTTGAGAACAGATTTATGTTGTTTATCATGTGGTCCGAAGCTCCCGAATCCAATATGAAGGATATATCACCGTCACCTGTATAGTTCCTGCCCTGCCTTAACATAAACGCAAATGATCTACCTGTTTCTACATTCGCAACTTGGGCATGTTTTTCTTTATCTTTATTTTCTAAGCCCCTTTTGAAAACAAAGCAATCTTTCTTAAAGTGACCCTTCTTTCCACAATGATGACATTTCAAATTGGGTTTAAAGTTCTTAGAGGGTTTTGCCTTAAATTTGGTTTTCAGATGCAATGCTTTATGTTTGTTGTTATTTAGAGATGTAGCTTGAAGTACTTTATTAGACGTGTCCTTACTTAAATTCTTTATCTTAATTTCGTGGTCAAGTAAACGGTTTTTTACGAAAGAAAGGGTAACATGTTCGGTAGATAAGGTTTCTATGGCGGTCACAACCCCATCATAAACCGAAGGTAGTGTCAGAAGAAGGTGAGCTACTTTGTCCACCTCCTCAATTTTCGCTCCCGATGCCATTAATTCGCAGATTAATTCATCAAATTTATTGAAATGAATAATGAGAGGTGTGTCGCCATTTAATTTGAATGTCAATAATTGCTTACGCACAGAAAGTTGCGTTGCCAAACTTTTTCGCTCATAGATCGAATCTAATTTTTCAAAAATCTCTTTTGCAGTCGAATTATTATCGGCAAAAGAAAGAAAGGAGTCGCTTAGAAATTCTATTATAATGCTTTTTGCTGATCTCTCTGCCTTTGTCCATTTCTCATCTATTTCTTGGGGTTTTTCTTTTTCGATTACAAATAAAACATCATTTTCAGCTAAAAGAGACTTCACACGAAATTTCCACACTGAATATTTTTCACCACGAAAAGGTGAAATATTCTTGAACTTATTCTCCTTATTCATATTTATTCTTGTTCTGATTTCAATGTAACTATCGTATATTCGAGAAGAAGGAAAGAGAGAAGAAAAAAAAATCAGTGTTAAGCAATTATTGTACCAAGTGCCGACATGTACACACACACATATAAGTAAACGTGAGATCCACCTCGCCAATATGGTGAAATAGGGAAAAAACACGCGGTCTCACATACACATACATAAGTACATGCATTCACTCACACTTGCACATGTATGCACTTGGTTGGATGTAAAAAACTTGTTCGCAAAAAAAAACGAACAAAATTTTTTTTTCTTTTATACAAACTTTTATTTTATTACAATACTTTTTACCGTTTGTGTTTTTAAAACTTTGTTACCGTTCTGGATGTTTCGTTTGTTGAAACGTGCTTCCTCCTGTTTTCAATGTGCTCACACACACACACACGCGTTCTCAGAAATTCTCAGAAATTTGCAATTTATTTAATTGTTATTTTAATTTAAGTTTAGCGAAACACTGGGCCCATAACCTGTTGGAAATAAAGGCCTTCTCCCGTTTCCTTAATTGATTTAGTACACGATTTTAGTTTATAGTTCAAAGTTTTTCTATTTAATTTACGCTTCTTTTATAACACAACTTGTCCGTTCTAAAGCCAAAATCAAAGAGAGAGAGATCAAGCCACTTTCAGTGTGACCAGCTTTTCTTTGTTGAACAATCTTTTGCCATATAGAAAAATACGAAGATGGTATTTTTTCACAAAAAATTTAAAGCTTAAAATAGCTACAAATTAAGACTTGAAAATAAATAAGAATTGTATTAAATAAAGTAATAAATCAAACTTAAAGAGTAGAAACACTTAGAATATGTAAAAAAAATAAAATCAAACTTATTAAAAGCTGAGAGAAAAGGAAAAGATCTGATTAGTTAAATAAAATAAAATAAAATCGAATTGTAAAATAAACAGAATAGGAACAAAACAGGTCACAGACAAGACTTTTTAGGATTTGTAGCATAGGTTGTTTGTTTATTTATTTATTGCTATTTTACAGTCTTAGTTTAGGTATTTATTTATTTATTGTATTTGAGGAGAGGAGTTAGCATGTCTCAGAACCTGGAAGTAGATTGGGAAGCGGACGGGGCGTCGGCGTTGCCACCATTTCGTCGTTTATATAAGTCGCCCCTTTAACCACCCAGAGAGCTTTTTAGGCAGGTCAAGGTAGTATTAAGCATTTTCGAACATAAACATTATTTTTCAGCAAACACATATATACACATACACATACAATTTATTCGCATGTATATAAACAGTAATTAATCAAGATACACATCACTTTTGCTTTTGGTTAAATACATACCAACATTTCTGCCGGTTCCTATTGTTGTTCCTCATCTGTTTGTTCCTTGATTTAAACTCGTTCTTGTTGCACATCGTCCTTTCTGTACATGGCACACATGTCAATTAGCAATTATAAAATATAAAAAAAACATATGTTAGACAATAAGAAACTGATTGAAATTATACCTACATGAAAGAAAAAGACATGTCCGGCTGATTTAATCATCCTTAGGGGGAGGGGAATCACGAGAAGCACCACCAGGTGAACTTCATCATTGGCGATGACCAACACCAGGGAGATGACGTCGATGTGGTCATCTCAGGCAGGGTGGGTAGCAGGGTCCCAGAAGTGGCCCTGTTTGGAGAAAATGGATCCGTGATTAGAGTTGTTGTTTATTACTCACCATGTCAGTTAGTTTCCGTTTTTCCAGTTTTGTTGTGCAATGTTTACCTTTTGTTTGCATTCCACCATCTGTTTCTTTAGTGTTGTGTAGTTCCCGAAAGTATAGATAGAACGTATCCTGGGTCGATACTCGCCCTGCGTACCGATGAGCCAGCCGGTGTGGCCCTACTAAAAAAGCAGTCCGTAACAATATGGCGCTCAATTTAAATATTTAAAAAATTAAAGATATGTTTCGTCGATGTGTTCAATGTTCCTTGACCCCGGGATTTGCTCACCTGATGACTTATGTAGCCCGCTTAGGTGGCCCATAATTGCGCAGGATGAGTGTAATCCCGGTGGTCGATGAAAATATTCTGCCTAGTGTCCTTTTTGTCTGGTTTTTGTTTTTTTTATTGCTTTTCGTATTCGTGTGTCACGTTCATTGTCAATAAAATGAATAGTTTGCAACGAAGGCGAATGGGAGTAGAAAAAAAGATAACTGTGATAAATTGTGATATTAGGTTAAGTTTTCGGTAGAGTTTGGTGAGGTTAGTTTGTTTATTATTTATTTCTTTTCGTCTTCTATTGGTTTCGTCTCCTTCTGGTTTACGTTGGTTATGTGCTGGCCGTGGTTGGAGATTAAGCCTCGGTGACAAGTGTCCCAGAGCGGTACAGGACCGACTTTGCGTAGCACCTTCCTCACAGCACATCCCAATAGTGGCCGGAAAGGAGACGGGAACATAATAGATTGCAGTTAGCGCTCCTCGAATGTCGTCCCTCATTAAGTTGAGGAATTGTGCATTTGATTAGTGCTTAAATGTTTGTCCATTGTTCCAAATTGTGCGTAGGAAAGCGTTGGTTAGCCTGGTGTAGCGTTTTGTTTTCTCTCCCCTTATGTGAGCAAGATAGTCATTAGAAAGAAAGATTTCGTTTTGAGTTTTGGGTTTTTTTCTGTTTGTAGTTAAAATTAAATTATTTATTTCGCTACATTTTAGGATTTGTAGTATAGGTTGTTTGTTTATTTATTTATTGCTATTTTACAGTTTTAGTTTAGGTATTTATTTATTTATTGTATTTGAGGAGAGGAGTTAGCATGTCTCAGAACCTGGAAGTAGATTGGGAAGCGGACGGGGCGTCGGCGTTGCCACCATTTCGTCCGTCGGTATGTACGCAGAGAACTCCCATGAATTTTCGAGGATTTCCGGAGCCACAATTTCCAGCAACTTATGGTATGTTAAATGTGGGCCAGGATTCATCCCCTCAGATTGGCCGCCCACGGGAGTTGGAATTCCCGCGTCAGGAATTCCCGCGACAGGAGCCCGCGAAGGAGCCGGTGGATTCTGTCCTCTCATCAGCGGTAAATGTCGCCATCGCGCAGGCGAATTAGACATACCGGCGATTTTTGCAGGAAGGAGTCACTGCTTCAATCCGTGACGAGATCCGAACAGGATTCCTGGAAATGGTGAAGCTGATGCAGGAAGTCATAATGCCGCAAAGGGAAGACGTAGCCGGCAGCACCGCTGCTCCAATACGCCCGAAGAGATCCGGAGTCTGGTCCGAGCACGGGGACCATCCCAAAATTCCATGGAGGGAAGCCAGCACCATCGTTGCCGCCAAGACAGCCACTGCCGGAGCCAGAATATGCCTCCAGTAGCCCCAGAATAGCGCCAGATCCGTACGTGAGGCAATGGAGGAATCCAAATGTGCGCAGCCAATCCTGTGCTGACGATAGGAGAGGAGAAGAGAGGAGAGGTGAGAGCGCGTACGTGAATGGGCGTGATCGTACTTACCTCAAGC
>JAWNND010000848.1:0-14520 GCA_035043265.1 Drosophila testacea | reverse complement strand
CGTCTGTCTGCCTGTCTCTTTCTATGCAAACTAGTCTCTCAGTTTTGAAGCTATCTTTACGAAACTTGGCACAGGTCCGTCTTTTTACTGCACGCAGTACATATGTCAGAACCGGCCGGATCGGATCACTATATCATATAGCTGACATAGGAGCGATCGGTTCGGAACCAACATTAAGTATTTATGGTATTTCAATGCTTACAAACTTCGTGACAAAATTATAGTACCCTCTGCAAGGGTATAACAAAAGGTTTAATATGCGCACCTATTTTTCATTCTCTTCTTCTTCTTCGTTTTCAAGTTGCACATTGAACGGAATTTCAAAATCATAATTTTCAAAGTAATTGTAGCTTCCATCTAAAACGTTGCTATTATTGGGCAGACCATTTGAAGCGCTTGATAGCAACTCCAAAACCTCTGCTGGAAGGCACTGTCTTCTTTGTTTTTTTATACCCTTACCCATTTTAGGGACGAAATTATTGGATCTAAGTTTATCCATTGCGCGTTGGAACACGTCCTCAAAATTCTTTGCTCGACTGCATTTTCGTTCATGATGCAATCGGTCAGACTTATGAAATGTATTACGGGATTCTGCACCCTCCTCTCAAAAGAATCCCACTGACAACACTGTGTTCTCTAAAATATCACTCAAATGTACAAGGATTTTATGCACTGTTCCAGTAATTGGAAGCTAAGGATATGTATTAACTATAATCTCATTAATCAGTATTATAGCAGAAGCTTTGAAATTTCATTACGTCTATTGGCAGTTGACATAAAAGACAAATTAAAATGGTCCTCAGATATTGTATAGGGCTAACGTCAATGCCAGTGATGTTTGCAAATAACTCAGGTGCATTAAATGCATGTCGAGCAGTATTGCCATCATTTGTGCTACCAGATCCGCCAGCCTTAGGTTTATCTACTTTCAGTGAAAGGTGTTTCCAAAACAAACTCCGAATAATTATTTTCCTTGCAGAAACCTGTGCTTTATCACATATATCGGAAATCCTCCATTTTTTTACTATGATTTTATAGCCTGCTTGTAAGACAAACGCAAAAAACAGAATCCAGCAGTACAATGGTCTCAAACCGTATTTTAAATTATTCAAAATTGGTAAAAACTTTCGCATTTCAAATTTGTATTGTTATCTTCTTTTAACATTGTATCTTTTGTCTCTTTTATAAAATGCAATGGGTTCTATTGTTCCAGAATATGTTTCCAGAGGAATCAATTTGTCTTAAAGGCGTGACTGTTGTGGCGAAAAGACTTGAGTCGCTCTTTAAGGACTGGTTTCCAGAATAGCCTTGGTTGTAGACTTCCATCGAAACCATAACTTAACATAATTAGTTTTGCAGATAAAAACTGTGTTCCTTGCTCTTGCATTACTATCAAAAGAACCTCTTTTTGCAAGCAAATAAGCCGAGCTGATGTGTGGCTAAGAAGATCTTAAAAAGACACTTCGGCTTTTGTGTCAGTTATTTTTAAATCGTCTGGCCGTCATTTTTTTTCTGGTCTGCCACTTTTCTATAAAATGGAAATATGTCCCATTTTTTGCTTTGCGCTTCTTCTCTTATCGTACAATACCGTTGCTTTGTTAAGCCCTCGTCCAAAATCAAGGATAAAGGCTCGTACGTTGTAAAACGCTTTGGATTTCTTATTGGCTTCATTAAAAGTTGCTTGATATCTTTAGCTTTTTCACTTGGCGAGCGTTTCAAAACTAAAGCAAGATCATGTTTTCCCGGCCTTCGAGCAGCATTGCTTGCTGCAGAAACTAGCAAACGAAAATTGCTCCTAACCGATTTTGATAGATCGAATGCTTCCTTTCTCTGTCCTATTGTTCCCTTGCACATGTAGGCGAGTGGGGACGTCCAAATTTAACCTCGTCTTATCAGCCAGCCACGTTGCATGCATTTTTTTCAAAATAACTTATTATTCTTCTAAATTTCATTTAAATACATTTTTGGAGAACACTCGACTTTTCTCTTGCAAATATCTACAAAAGTAATTGAACACAGCTTTTACTTGGCGGTAGCGACCCTTCTCTTTACGCCAAACAGATATCAAATCAATATTTGGAAAAGTGAGGTTACCTGAAACAAGATAAAATTTCGCCAATTGTGCGCAAAAGTGCATATTAGGATTGACTGATTTAGAATCAGTATTTAACGCACTACCACGTGTATTAACTACTTTTTTAACCAAATGCTGCCATTTTTTTAAAAGTCCTTCTAAAATGCAAATTTCTTTGTTTTTGAGAGCACTTGTTATTTTTGTAAATTATAAACGACACTGGGACAAACACAACAACAAACCACCACCACACGTAGTACAAACCACAATAATGAATATCCATTTTAAAATTTGCATTGAAACTGTTTAACTTATAGTTAAATGAATGCTTTAAAACTTGTGAAAACCGCTCAAAGTGCTAGCCCATGCAACAGCTGATTTTTAACAGCTGTTATCTTAGTATTCGACTTTTAAATTTAACATTCTGCAATGCAGCATTACAGATTAATGTTATCTCAATGCTATTGCATCAACGTTATGTTAAATAACATATATCTGAAAAATTAACAGATGCCACGAAAATCGAAAAAGTTCCCATAGTGGAATGTACGGAAATTTACCGATCAGATGCAACAAATATATTTAAACTACTTTGGAATGTTACCAAAACTTACCGATCCATGGATACCAAAATTTCTATGTGGTCAGTGTCATTCAATTATCAGCTACTGGGCTATTGACCAAACGTATGTATGTGTAATTTTCCTATATACAATGTATATTTTACATAAGATATATATATTCATATAGCAGAAAGATTAATGCAAGTATTTTGACTTTAGCCGATACCTGACGTTCAACACGCCAATGGTATGGAGAAATATAGTTGTCACGAGATAGATTGCTACTTTTGCTTTTGCCTCAGCAAATAGAGTGGCTTTGGAAAAAGTTTAAATGGAATTACGCCCAAGTCAGTTCAGTGACTTTTCCGGTTTCTCATTCGCCTGATGTTCTGTATCCTATGTGTCCGAGTTCAGGCTTTAGAAATGGCGAATCAGAGGAAGAATCGGACGGGGCTAATTTTGATTTGAAGACAGAGTTGCAGTTATTATCACATCGGGCCTTAAATGATTTGGTGCGTGATTTGGAGCTCAAAATAGAAAAATCAGAGCTACTCGCATCTCCCTTGCAACAACGCGGCTTTTTGGCTGCGGGTGTAAAAGCGACGATTTATCGAAACCGTCACGAGTCATACGCAAAGTTCTTTACTAAGGATAACCAAATATGCTGTTGTAATGTTGTTTCGGGTTTGTTCAAGGAGCTCCACCAATCCCATAGTTCAAGCGAGTGGCGGTTGTTTATTGACGGAAGCAAAGAAAGTGTAAAAGTAGTTCTTTTGCACAAATTCGATCAAAAACCATCAGTTCCCATCGCACATGCTGTAAAAACAAAGAAAACATACGAAACAATGGTCAATTTGCTGGAACGCATCAACTATAAAAGCTATGTTTGGAAAATTTGCTCTGACCTCAAAATTGTTGCCATGTTATGTGGGATGCAAGGAGGCTACACCTAAAATTGCTGCTTTCTTTGCCTTTGGAACATCCGTGCGGATGCTCTTCATTACAAACAGAAGAATGGCCTGCAAGAACAAACACCGCGGCCGGCGAGGCCAATATCAAATACGATCCTATCGTAAGGAGAGTAAATATCATACTTCCTCCTTTGCATATTAAATTGGGTCTAATAAAAAACTTCATCAAAAAACCTGATAAAGATGGTGAAGCGTTCGCTCATTTGCAATGCATTTTTCCGCAATTGTCACATGCAAAGATTAAAGAGGGCGTCTTCGCAGGCCCCGAAGTTAAAAAGTTGCTAAAAGAAGATAATTTTCCAAACCTTTTGTCACCCATTGAAGATGCAGTCTGGACTTCTTTTAAGCTAGTTGCTGCCAGTTTTCTTGGAATCATTAAAAGCCCAAATTAAAGAAATATTGTTGATGACCTGCTGAAGAATTGCGATGCAATGAGTATGTATTTCCCTTTTTTATATGATACCAAATTTTTGTGTATTGTCATTTAATTCTTTTTTCCGACAGAAGTGCACATATTATTAACAATACACTTTCTTGATTCCCATTTGGATTTTTTCTTCCGGACAATTTGGGTGACTTAACTGACGAGCACGGGGAACGTTTTCACCAACAAAGGAAGGCCATAGAGCGATGGTATCACGGTTTTAGGGATGAAGGAATGATGGGCGACTACATTTGGTCACTCATACGAGAATCTAAGACAAAGAAAGAGCCACAATTTTTTCTAACATTCCAACAAAAATAGAAAATCTTAAAACAGATGATTTTTGTCTTTTACTTAAACATGCATTACTTCGCCATTAATTGTTGTATTTCCATCAACAATAGACCCAGTAATTTTTGAGTGCAAAGCGTTCACTAAAGATTGTTCTTCAATGTTGCCTACCATTCAATAGATGTCGCCACTACGAAGGTATTAGTTGATAACCTTGAGGTCGCTAGCGTATCTTTTTCTTCCTTTTGCCCGTAACATTGTTAGTTGAACAACTTCCGCGTTTATCATTCGATTGGAAAGAAAAGTTCAGGCAAGGTTCAAACTATAGTGTGTATTATATATATATAATATATGGGGCAGACCTCATATAGAATATATATATTCTTGATCAGCATCAATACCTGAATCGATATAGCCATGTCTGTCTATCTGTCCCTTTTTGTGTCACCTAGATCTCAGAGACCACAAGAGCTAGTGACACCAAATTTGGCATGTAGGTACATCTATATCTCCCATTGATCAAGTTTGTTTTAGATTTTTGCCACGCCCCCTCCGCCCCCGGAAACTGAAATTCAAAATTTCAAAATCGAATTACAAGAGCACATTTGATGCTAGCGCCTTGATTTGGTACATATAATATACACTATAGTCCGAATCTGTCCTGAAATCGGATGATAAATGCGAAAGTTATTCAACTAACAATGTTACAGGCAAAAGGAAGAAAAAGATACGCTAGCGACCTCAAGGTTATCAACTAATACCTTCGTAGTGGCGACATCTATTGAATGGTAGGCAACATTGAAGAACAATCTTTAGTGAACGCTTTGCACTCAAAAATTACTGGGTCTCCTACTGTCGAGCTTGCTCCACTGTAGCCTACTGCATTTTAAAATATGTAGATATAGCCTGTAATAAGCTAGTGTGGCAACCAGTGTTTAAAAAACTGCAGTCGAAGTAACAGAAGTCGCAATATTTATGCTTTTCACTGCTTCGACTGCGAGCAGTGTTGCCAGGTGTTGAGCGCCCGCATAAACTAGATTCTACGTAAAAATAAGCTAAAATAAGCTAAACAAAAAATGCTGAAAACAAGCTATACTCAAATTCAAGACAAGACACAAAATCCGTAGGTTTTTGTTTAAATTAAATAAGTTAATAAGCCATCGATGTCATCGTTTTCTTTCTCACTTAAATATTTTTTATTTGTTTTAATGAGGCAAAGATATTTTTGTGGCAAGTTGTAAGGCTGATGTCAGAGTGCGCGCGAGAAGCGAAGCGATGCGAGCAGCGGAAAAATTGCTTCTAAGTTGTTTTTGGCATTTTTACAAGCTTATCTATCTTTTCCGAATGTCAAATTAAATATATCGCCGATGACATATAGTACATATATCAGCAAACATATCGATGAAACCATCGATTAGAAAACAGTTTCACGATCATGCGAATAAAGTTCACGTAACAATCGGCAAATAAGCACAAGTTCCGATATTTTTATGCCGTTAAAATGTTAAGCTTATAAAATATTTCGTGACATCACGAATACATATATTGCTAGAATAGGCTAAATGAACTTTTAAATATGCTAGATTTCAGGTTATAAGCTATTTTCAAATTTTGCAAGCTATTCCAAAAATGAAAAATGCAGTAAGCTACAGTGGAGCAAGCTCGACAGTAGGAGACCCAGTACTTTTTGAGTGCAAAGCGTTCACTAAAGATTTGTCTTCAATGTTGCGTACCATTGTATAGATGGCGCCACTTGATAAACATAGAGGGCGCTAGCGTCTCTTCTTCCTTTTGCCTGTAACATTGTTAGTTAAGTAACTTCCGCGTTTATCATCCGATTGGAATGAAATTTTCAGGACGAGTTTGGACTATAGTGAGTATTATATGTACCAAAAATCAAGGCGCTAGTCTTAAAGGTTCTCTTGTAATTTGACCTCGAAATTTTGTATTTCAAACTTGTTCAATGCAAGATATGGATGAACCTTCATGCCAAATTTGGTGTCTCTAGCTCTTCTAGTCTCTGAGATCTAGGTGTTCAAAAAAGGGACAGACAGACAGACAGACGGACATGGCTATATCGACTCGGCTGTTGATGCTGATCAAGAATATATATACTTTATTGGGTCTGCCACGCCTCCTTCTGCCTGTTACGCACATTTGCACAAACCTAATAGACCCATTTGTACTTTTTTAAAGTACTGGGTCTAAAAGCGACCAAAATCAAACAGCATCAACAGTCGCCGATTACCGTTTTTTTCTTTCCGCTTTGCTGTTGCTTTCGATCGTGAGCGTAAGTCGAAGCAGCAGCAACTGTCGACTTTCAGAAGTCGTCGGCAGTCGCAGTCGCGAAAATCGATGAGCTCGACTGTTGGTTGCTTTTGATTTTCGTCGCAGTTGCTTTCGATCGTAAGCATAAGTCGCTGGCAGCAGCAAGTGCGACTTTTGGAAGTCGCCGGCAGTCGCAGTCGCGAAAAACTAGACATTTTGGTTCTTCTTATTTTTGTACTTCTTGCAGTTTTTATTATTTTTTTAAACTTGTTTATCATTATTGACAAAAATATAAAGGAAATCAAAATTTATAAGAACAAATTAAGTTGAACATAAAAACATAATAAATAATAAGTAATAAATAATAATTCATTTTTGTAACTTTTCTTACCTTAATAATTTTTATAAAACATATATATTATTGTCAATCGCTTTGATTTGATTGAACGAGCATTCTCTACGCTAAGACTGGTGCTAACCGACAACCGCAATCGCTTAAGCCAGGATGTTCTTGAGAACATATTAAATTAAATCCCAGCTTTTTGGACATGGCAATTGATGCAACGGAACTTTTTGAAAATGACGAATAAAATAAAAATGAAAATGCCTATAGGCACGCGTCTAAAGTGCATATATAGCTTTCTCACTCTCTCTAATGCTTTACCCTTGCCAATCAACGATTCGATACTCTGATTCTTCTTCAAATCGATTTATGTGCGAGATTTTAAATCGATCTTTTAAGCATTTTTAAACGCAGTTTTCATTGCGAGTTAGTTAACGTAGTGATAATTGTTAATATTAATCTTAATATACATATTTATTCGTGATAAATATTTTAATTGAGTGCTTTGCGTATTGTCATGTTCGGGGCTGCAACCGATATTGTGTTTGTCTGTGTGTTGCGCGCAAGTGCCGCACTGTGGGCCTACAGCGCAAGTTTAGTTTGTATTAATATATAAAAATTATTTATAATATATTATATTTTAAATTATTATATATTTATATAAATATATAATATATTAAAATATATACTAATTTAGTAGTTTAGATTTTATTTGTATAGTATTTTCAAATAAATATAATTATATTTTAATTTAAAAATATATTCATATATTAAATTTAATATAATATTTATTAAATTTAATACATTTTCTTTTAGTATACTATATATTACTTTCATATTAATATCATATATTCAATTTATATGTTTTATTTAAATTATATAAATATAATAAATATATATTCCTTTTTTCATTTTGCGTGCGGCGCTTTAATTAAATACTTACGTCATCGAAATGAACGTCATGGTGCACTGCTTGCTCCGCGCGAGGGTCGTATAATCTCCCAATGGCCATGAAAAGCTCGTGGGTCCTATCATGCTGATCAGCATATTTCTTCAAAAATTCGAACTTAGCCAGATACCCGACATAGTGAGCCTTTTTACGTCCTTAATGAGGAATGTCGCACCTCATGTCTCTCCAAAGACGCTCCACATTCTGGGTATGTACATGTGTTACTGGGTCCACAAAGTTGATTGAGTGGTTAACTGCTTGATGCTGGTAACTCTCGTCAGCAAGACAATTGTATGCCTTCCAGCAATCTGACATTATAGTCGTCCCATCGGCAATGCGCTCTTTTATAATGCCAAGCAACGTTTCAGTGTTACGGCTTTCAACCGGTACAATGAAAAAATTGCGGCTTCCACGTTCGATGCCACCAAATACCCACTGGCCTTCGACTATTCGTCCGCAGTTATGCTTTCTTTGCCCACTTTTGCCTCGTCTATCCCTACTATTTTGTCAGGACCACCAATAGTAGGACGACCATGAGGTAGACTCCAGTCAACATACACTTCCCGCAGAAATTTTTCCAGTCTACAACGGACGAAACTTGAAACTGCGCAAATTCCGTTTCTCCTTTGACGCGAACCGTGTCCCACGCCACGAATTGGCAGATCTCCTTAATGCTGAAATTCGCTCCCTCAATGAAGGTGTTTGTGCGGACACTCTTTTGAAAGGAGCAGGCGACTTTCTCCTTCTTCCTTTTGGGCCTGATCACATAGCTTACAGCTGTGCACCGAAATTGATACCTTGTATCGCTTCTCTGATAAAGTGTGCACATCGCACCACTCTTTGGGCAAATCTTCTCTTTGAGAAGCACATTGTGGCAGTACAAAAAATCCATAAATTGTTCTGCATCAAGTGTCAGCAGCAGAAAATCAAACACAATGAACTTGCAGCCTGATCCCAATATAATATTATAATAATTAAATTTTATAAAAATTTTCTATATTTTACCTATACACGACATGGCGATTTTTAAACAAATTTATTTATAAATCAATTAATATAGAGATTCAAAAACTTTACACAAGGCGAGTGTCTCCTTTGTGCAACAAAAATCAAGTAACTTACCAGCAAAATAGCAAACGGCGTTAACCGTTACAATGTCGCGCCATAGTGTCGCCATAGTCGACTCGCTTTCATCATTGCCAATTTAGCTATTTAATAGCTAGTTTAAATAGTTTTAAAATGCCCAATAGCTTTCATTGCGAATTTAGCTTTTTTATAGCTAGATTAGCAGCTCCGACAACAACAGACAGCACTAATTTTCTATTGCGTTGCAATAATAGTAATATTTATTTAAAATAAGTGAAAAATATAGCGTAAACTAACTTTGGCACGCCAAAGTTTGGATACCCTTGCAGTGCCCCGTGTAAGCCGTCAGATTTTTTACAAAATTGGTTATACATACTAGATGTTGGTTTCGAACCGATCGCTCCTATGGCAGCTATATGATATAGTAGTCCGATTTACAGCAAATTTGGTAGGGATATATAAAACTATACCAAACACACAACCTGTTAATTTGGTTGAGATATCTTGAGAATCAAAAAAGTTTTTCATACTTAATGTTGATTTTGAACCAATCGTTCCTATGACAGCTATATGATATAGTTGTCCGATTTGAGCCAGATTTGGTAAGGATGTAAACACACAATCTGTGAGTTTGGTTGAGATATATTGAGAAACAAAAAAGTTTTTCGGTAAATGTTAAATACAGACCCATTCCTCCAAAAATTATGAAATTTTTTTGTGAATAGACCCCGATTTATGATGAATTTAGGTGAAAAAATTAAGCGAGGGAAACTTATAGTTTTTTTTTAAATGAATTTTAAAGTTTAATTTTTTTACACTGAAAACGGCTTGCGCACGGCACTTGCAATGTTGTTGTTATTCACTTTTTGGTGTTGTTTTTGTTGTTGTTGTTGTAGGTTTTGTTGTTGTTGTTATTATTATTGCTATTGTTATTGTTTTAGTTGTTGTTTTGCTGTGATTAACACTAATTTTAAGAAAAATTACTACACAAAACTAACCATGCAAAGCAGTTGCAGAAGTAGTGCTGTCCGTCGTTATCAGAGTTGCGAAAGTAGCTATAAAATAGCTAAATAGGCAATGAATTATTTTGGTGTTATTTTGAAAATTTCTAAACTAGCTATAAAATAGCTAAATAGGGAACAATGAAAGCGAGTCGACTCGACACTATGTCGCGACATTGTAACGGTAAATACCGTTTGCAATTTTGTCGCGGCCGTTTCTGAAAAGATCATTTGAGTTTTGTTGCACAACTGAGAGTTGTGTTTTTTATCTCGAAAGTGCCTTACGGTTTTTTAAAAACTATCGCAATGTCCTGCACAGGCTGCAGTTTAAACATGAAGGAATTTTTGAAGCTTGAGGAGGAGGAGCTTTTAAATTTTATGCATAGCCATAACGTTATGCTCAAATGTGGCGCTATGTGCACATTGGTGAAGAGGAGCGACACTGTGTTTATTTTCGTTGCACAGCTATGTTGGAAGCCAATCCGAAGAGGAAGAAAGTTGCTTGCAACTTCCAAGAAAGTGTCCGGAAGAACACTTTCTTCGACGGAACACATTTCCCAATATCACAAATAGCATTTTTTGTAATGCTTGACGTGATGCGGTTTCAGGCAGACACGGAAATGATAGAACATCAACTGGAATGGTCACGGCCTTCCGTTATTGACTGGAAGAGTTACCTCTGTGAGGTATATATTGACTGGAGTATTAGAAATAATCGTCCTACTATTGGAGGTCCAGGAAGAATAGTAGAGATAGACGAGGCCAAAGTGGGGAAAAGAAAATATAACTGTGGACGATTGGTCGAAGGTCAGTGGGTGTTTGGAGGCATCGACAGAGAAAGCGGTGAGCTTTTCATAGTTCCAGTTGAGTCCCGGAACACCGAGACTCTGCTGGAAATTATAAAAAATCGAATTGCCGACGGAACGACCATAATATCGGATTGCTGGAAGTCATATAACTGTCTGAGTGACGAGGGCTACCAGCACCAAACAGTTAACCACTCAAAGAATTTTGTCGATCCAGACACACGGGCGCACACCCAGAATATTGAGCGGCTTTGGCGTGATTTGAAGGCCAACATTCCTCATTACGGGAGACGCAAAGCCCATTATGTTGGATACCTTGCGCGATTTGAATTTTAAAAAAAAATTCAAATGCTCGAAGGCACGTGTACATGAAATTTTCATAGCTTTCGGACAATTGTTCGATCCTAACAAAGTTTCTGTACTTAATCCAGAAGTCCATTTTGAGGATGTAAGTGGAAATTTCCGAAAGGAATAGCGCTGCGACGCTTTTTTTTTTAAATTAGTATTTTAATTCGGCACATTTTTTTAAATAATGTCTCCGACAGGATTCTGAAGCCGAGGAAGATGCCCAGCAAGAACCCGTGGAGTAAAATGACATGGCATTTTACCAAATAGGCCCTTTTCAGGGCCACCAATAATTTCAAAGAGATAAATATTTCAATTGCTTTGCATGAGTAGTTAGTTTAGGTATTTTCAAAATAACACAAAAATAATTCATTGCCTATTAAGCTATTTTATAGCTAGTTTCGCTACTCTGAAAACAACGGACAGCACTAATTCTGCAACTGCTTTGCATGGTTAGTTTTGTGTAGTAGTTTTTCTTAAAATTAGTGTTAATCACAGCACAAAAACAACTAAAACAATAACAATAACAATAATAATAACAACAACAAAACCTACAACAACAACAACAAAAACAACACCAAAACAAAAAACAACAACATTTCAAGTGCCGTGCGCGAAGCATTTAAACGTGTGTGTGCAGTGCAACTTTAAATTAATTTAAAAAAAACTATGAGTCCCCCGCATAACTTTTTCACCATAATTCATCATAAATCGGGGTCTATTCACAAAAAATTTCATAATTTTTGGAGCTATGGGCCTGTATTTAACAATTACCGTATTTGATGATAATGCGAAGGAAATCGGCGGAGTTTCGGTTCACGTTTGTATTTTGGGATCAGTTTAACTACCACCTCTCCAAGGCGAGTTGTAGAGAATGCCTTTGGATACTTAAAGGCACGGTTTCGACGACTGGGTAAAGGCATTGAGAATGCTTCGGCGAATGCCAAAGCAATTATTAAATGTGCTTGTGTGTTGCACAATTATATAATTGCAAGCGGAGATGGCAACCTGCCACATGATGTAGTTGCCGCAGAGCATGTGAGTGCCAGAGAGCAGCCATGCATGGACTACACACTCGGCGATCGAAAGAAGGAAGCATAAAAAATACGAAGTGCAATATCTTTATATTTTGGTTTTTTTATTTATTTTTAACCAGTTCTAGGAACTGTTCCTGTAAATTAAGGAATCTTTTGACTTGGTCGCCATGTCGCTTTGACTCCTCAGCAATCACCTGCAGGCATTGCGCAGCTTGTATGGAGCACTCGTTGCTGACTAGCAATTCCTCAACGATTTCAGACCGCTCACTATTTCCTCTTTTGTACCCTTGCAGAAGGTATTATAATTTTGTCACGAAATGTGTAACGCATTGAAGGAAGCCTCACAGACCCCATAAAGTATATATATTCTTGATCAGGGCGACGAGCTGAGTCGATATAGCCATGTCCGTCTGTCCGTCTGTTTCTATGCAAACTAGTCTCTCAGTTTTGAAGCTATCTTGATGAAACTTGGTACAGGTCCGTCTTTTTGCTGCACGCAGTACATATGTCGGAACCGGCCGGATCGGATAACTATATCATATAGCTGCCATAGGAACGATCGGTTCGAAAACAACATTTAGTATGAAAATACAGTAAGCTACAGTGGAGCAAGCTCGACAGTAGGAGACCCAGTACTTTTTGAGTGCAAAGCGTTCACTATTATTTGTTCTTCAATAATGCGTACCAAACATTAGATGGCGCCACTACGAAGTTAATAAACACAGAGGTCGCTAGCGTCTCTTCTTCTTCCTTTTGCCTGTAACATTGTTAGTTGAATAACTTCCGTGTTTATCATCCGATTAGAATGAAATTTTCTGGACTGGTTTGGATTATGGTGTATATTATATGTACCAACAATCAAGGCACTAACATTAAAGGGGATTCTTTAAATCGACTTCGAAATTTTGTATTTCAATTTCCGGGGGCGGAGGGGACGTGGCAAAAATCTAAAACTAACTTGATCAATGGTAGATGTGGATGATCCTACATACCAAAATTGGGTTCTCTAGCTCTTATAGTCTCTGAGATCTAGGTGTTCATATTTTCGAAATTTTGAAAAGCCGTATACTATCCGTTTATTATCCGATCCGGATAAAACTTTCAGGACAGGATTGGAGTATAGAGTTTATCATGTATGCCAAAAATTATATCGCTAGCATTAAAGGAGCTTTCGTTATTCGACTTTAAAATTTTGTTTAAAAGTTACGGGGGCGGAGGGGGCGTGGCAAAAATCTAAAACAAACTCGTTTAATGCAAGATACAGATGAATGTACGTGCCAAATTTGGTGGCTCTAGCTCTTATAGTCTCTGAGTTATAGGTGTTCAAAAAAGGGACAGACGGACAGATGGTCAGACGGACATGGCTATATCGACTCGGCTGTTGATGCTGATCAAGAATATATATACTTTATGGGGTCTGCCACGCCTCCTTCTGCCTATTACGCACATTTTTTTTTTTTTTTGCACAAAATTAATGACCCATTTGTACTTTTTTAAAGTACTGGGTCTAAAAACTTTTTTGTTTCTCAAAATATCTCAACCAAATATACACATTGTGTGTTTGATTAAGTTTTAAACACGATGACCAAATTTGGTGTAAATCGGACTACTATATCATATAGCTGCCATAGGAACGATCGGTTAAAAATCAACATTTAAAAAATTTTGTAAAAAATCTGTCGGCTTACACAGGGCACTGCACGGGTATCCAAACTTGGCGCGCCAAAGTTAGCTTGCGCTATATTTCATAATTGATTTTTAATTAACTCCACTGATCTACATATAGCATCCCAATGACAACACGGTAAAACCACTTGCGAATTGCAGGCGCATGCGCAGGAAACTTAGACCTAAAATAAATACATACTTAAGGTTGGGCATTTTCAACGAAGTTACCGAACATCAAAGCATACTTTTAGCCCAACGCCAAAAGTTATTATTTGCAAGATATTTGAAAAATTTATATATTTGTTATTTTTTAACATTTTTAGTAATCATATACAATAATTTTATTGGATAATCGTATACAATAATTGTTTACAATAATCGTATACAGTAATTGTATTGGATAATCGTACACTATAATTGTTTACAATAATTGTATTGGATAATCGTATACAATAATTGTATACAATAATTGTTTACAATAATCGTATAGGAAAATCGTATAGAATAATCGAAAAGAAGCTATCGGAAAAAAATTGTCAAAAACTATCGGTAAAACTATCGTCAAAACTAACGTATAAGCATCGAATCAGATATCGGACGAAATATAAGATATATATGTATAATAATAATATTTCCAACATTTTGTTAAATTCTTTCTTAATTTTTCCAAAAAAAAAAAAAATTTAATGCTACT
>JAWNND010000847.1:0-51891 GCA_035043265.1 Drosophila testacea | reverse complement strand
TCCAGCCGAGGTCGGCGGCCCAGTCCGGCCAGGGCCAATTACAGAAAATTTGTAATGTCTGGGACGGCTGGAAATGAATGATAAGGGCCTCGCATCACAAAAACTAACTGCAAGAGACAACCTACCATATGCGATCGCGGATCGGAGCCATTTTGGGCAGCGTTGGACAAGCTCCTTAGCGAGATAGGGTACAACCCAGCATCTCGCTTGTAGGAGCGTTCCAGTGCTGCCGTACCCAGTGAACGGTAATTCTGGGTGATAGACTCGCAGACGAGAGGAGGTACAACCCGAACTCTCGCCTGCGGGACTATCCCCAGCGATTACCGGCACTAGAACCTAGTGACGGTGGCCCTGGTTGGCAAACTCACGAACGAGATAAGGTTCGACCTGGAACCTCGTTCGTGGAATGCTCCAGGGTCCACTGACATGGCTTCAACTCGACGAATGTGTAAGTGATAGTCACTAGAGGTGTAGAGTACAACTCGGAAGCACCTCTCGTGTCAAGCCGATCGCGACCACGTTTTCACACCCGCCGAAACTTTTGACCTTCACTTTGATGTCATTTAAATAGACGTTGTTTGAGGCCCACACTCGCAAAGCGCTTTGATATTCTTTATTTTATTTTCAACTTCACTTTTATTCTTATTAGTAGGGAAACTAAGGGGAAAAATGGCCGTCGGCCAGCTTACCACAGGGTACTGCGTACCACGAGGTGTGTAGCGTGCGCACTACAGGGGTGCGCCGGAATGATGCGCCGCCGGTGGTTGTCGCTGCTGTTGGCGTCTGCTTGGCGCTTGCCAATCAAGTCGTGATCCAGCCTTTTCCAAATTGCCGTTGCCGTTGTTGTTGCCGTTGCCGTTGTTGTGTGTTGTTGCCGTGATTCGTTGCCGTTGCTGTTGTCGTTGCCGTTGTCGTTGTCGTTGCCGTTGTCGTTGCCGTTGCAGTTGTTGTTTCCGTTGCCGTTGTCGTTCTCGTTGCCGTTGTTGTTGCCGTTGTCGTCTCCTTGGTTTTCTTTTAGGGTTTTTTTCACTGTCAAAATTAAACTTTCTGTAAGCACGTCTGCTCGCTATCGGCCCGCCAGAAAAAGTGAAGCGTCGATAATTCGCGCTTCCCTTATCGATACACCGCTCTCGATGTTCGATCGACGCCCAGTACTCGCTACTAGCAGTAGGTGGCGTTTTTATGCTCAAATCAACCCTGCTTCTCCTATCGATACATCGATCTCGATGTTCGACCGATGCCTAGTGCTTGTTGCTAGCACTAGGTGGCGTTTGTTTTAGGGTATTTTCATTCCGAAAATACTGACGAGGCGGGTTTAAGCCATTTGGCGAAAATAAAAATATAAACTGGGGGGGAAATTAAAACGTGTTCTCGCCGGCATCATGCCATTGGCGGTGTGGCTTCTGTGCCGAAATACTGTACTAATAATAATACGTTATGTTAGTTCCGGGAGCTAACCCTAGAAGGCTCTTCGTGCCTCGGCCAGCTCTCGAACTAGAAATGGTTCTCATTATTTGTAGTGGCAAAATGCCGCCTGACAGCCTGCAAAGAACTATAGATGTTAGTGAGAGGTACAAAACTATTAGTTTTATACGTGTTGATTGAATCCAGGTGTCGTCTCGGTTGAAGAGCCAGGAAGATTTGCTGCGCTGAAGCCTTATGTTGGTCCAGCGCCGGTACAGTTGATTATTGTGTGCCCGGTACCCAGGGCGTTTGGCTTAGTTCCAGAAAGTTGCTGATTTTATTATTTGTGGCTAGTAAAGGTCACTATGACGGATGCCAGGTTTCAATGTTTCTCTACAAAGTCATCCTTCTGGAACTATTACTGTCGTTGATGGAGTTGATGGAAAAACACGAAATTGCGTTATTCATCCATCATCGTCGTCGCGCTGCAGTCATGGTCTGGTCGCTGAATCACCTTTGTCAGGGTGTTCGATTATGTAGTAACATGTACAGCTGTTGGTAGATACGTTGCCATTGCAATAGCTAAACCGTTTAGGGGAGTTTTAGCGATAAGCGCGTTGCCAGTGCGCTCATCTTATGACAAGTTACACATGCGTATTTAGATTATCAATTTTGCAGACAGATGTATTATTGCCTGCAATTAATCAAAAAATTGTTAATAAAAATACATGTTAATGTCTAACTTTACGATCATATCATCGAGTGGGTCATCATCCAGTAGAGTTCGGACAGCTCAGGATTGAGATTGCTGCCGTCTGAAGTCATTGATTGGGTCCAGCGATGACTTGAGTTTGCTGATTGTTTATTGCTGTGTGTTGGTCCATTTATATACCGTGACCAACTGTTGCTGTTTTTAGACATGTCTGAGCTCATGTGTAATGTATTGATTTACACTGCCAATGTAAATTTTCATTAAGTGAAATCCAGAAATGACATCTGCTGCATAGTTGAATGAATTCCATAACTTGAATTTGCTACATTTTTGTTGCTGTGTGTTGGTCCATTTATATACCGTGGCCAACTATTGCTATTTTTATACATGTACGTAGCTCATGTGTAATGTATTGATTTACACTACCGATGTAAATATTGATGCCCGCCCGCCTTGGGCTCAGGTCGGACAACTAATGAAGATCGATTGCACAAAATTTTTATTTTGCTATGTACTGGCGTTCGTCTTATTTTTCAAACAGAGTATTCAAAGTTAATTGAATTGACGGCGGCTTGGTATATTTACTTGCATGTAAGATTATATCATCTTTGGAGTGGATATATGAAGTGGCGTTCAATTCAGCAATTCGATGGCATATTTATCATCGTCACATATGCCTTATTAATAGAAATGTGTTATGTTGTTGGTTTAATTGCTGCATGGTAAGAATCAGGAAAAGTTTCTAATCAAGCGTGCGAAGCCGCTGGTGGCATAGTTGGTGTGCCGCCAGCTGTATCCACAGACATATCATTAGGATTAGGGCTTGCCATGTGAACAATGGCCTCAATATGTTGTTGGTGTTGTGGTTCATTTGAATTACGAACGTTAATGATAATTGTTTGTATGAGGTCCATTGCTTTACTTAGCTTTTCCATAAGAGTCTTGATGCATTTGGCATTTTGCATAACCATGGCAGTGATATTGGAGTTTATTTGCTGCTGGTGTTCGTGCTCTTGTAATTTTTGCTCATCTTGTAGCTGCGTTTGAAATTTACTCAGACGTTGGGCTGCAGGTCCAGCATGGGGGTTAACCTTTGTCTTAGTTGCATTGCCAGTTTTGGCAGTTTGGCTGTTTTTGGGTTTATTTAACTTACGATTTTTGCTGTTGTACTTGCTGGTACTGTTGTTGTTGTTGCGCTCATTATTTTGGTAGCGTGGCGTACGTAGTTGACCCATTATTGGCTGCTGTTGCTTTGTTGTGGCATTCTGTTGTCTTTTTTGGCCTCCAGAATGCTCTTGTTGCTGCCTTGGCTGATGCTTGGGCGTAGGTTGCTGCTTATGCTTTGGTGTTTGCGTCTGCTTACGCTGTTGGTGAGTTGTCATCTGCTGTGGTTGTTGTTGTTGTTGGTGCATTGACATTATTTGCTTCTTTTGCTGTAAGTGCTGCTTCTCATGTGCCGCTGGAAGTCGTGTGTTGCGTACAATGTGTGCCAGTTTAACCCGTGCCTTATTGATGGACATCCTTGACCTAGCTTGTTTGTAGGCCCAGCATCCCTAATGGCTAGCAATATGTGGCCCCAAACAGTTCGCACATTTGCTAGGCGTATTAGTTGGATTTGGGCATGCGTTGCTCATATGATTTCCAGCACATTTGAGGCACACATAATTGCGTCGACAATAGTTGCGGGAGTGACCGAATGCCTGGCAGCGGAAACATTGCACCGGATCAATGGGTCGGTGGCGTTTCTCAACTGCTATGCTTTGGTTGCCCAGTGTTTCCAATTTGAGTATCTTCTTGTTCGTTCCATCCTTGGTTGGCGCTAGCTCCACATCAAACAAATTAATAGGTTCGCCTGTGAATCGATTTTGTTCGACTCGAATGTAACGTGGTGTGAAGCCCAAATTGGTTAATTGCTCAAAAATCCAGGTGCGTGGTGTTGTGCTATTTAAATAGCGTATGACAACACGGTGACCACGATTAGAACGTAGTTGATGCGTGTGCATTGGTAGATTATTTGAATCGAGCTCCTTAGAAATTATTTCATACGTATCCATATCTTTGCACTGCAAACGGATTATACCATTTTGTGTGGTCTTTGCAGTATACTTTAGATTTAATGATGTGTTTACATTGTTGTTTTGGATGTGATCCTTAGCTGCAAGTAGGCGATTCAAATGTTCTAAGAATGGCTGGATTTTATCAATCTTTGGTATAAAGAGTGTTGGAAACTTTCCGCTCTAAGTCACATGCCGTTCACGTTCATCTTGTTTTTGCGTTTGTTCACGAATTCTCTCTTCATTGGCAAAGATTTCAAGAAGTGAAATATTTTCCGGATAATTGCTTTTGAGAATCGTAATGTTGCCGCTTGTGATGTGATTGACAGTGGGATGAAAACTTACTCTTACCATTGACGTTGGCTGCATTAGTTGCTGCAATTTCGGTTGCTGTTGCTGTTGCTGTTACTGTTGCAGTTGCTGTTGCTGTTGTCGTGCCACTTGACTTGGCTGGTAGAACAGTATTCTCACTAAAGTAGGTAGATGGGACATCAGAAACGTTCAGCACATTATATTTGCTATCGTCATAGTCATAATCATAGTCAGCAGAGGCGCTTTCCCATGAGTTGGCTTCCCATATAGAGTCAGGGTGTGAGACATCTTTGGCAATACCGTATTCGTCAAAGCCAAATTCATCGATGCCGTTGGGCTCGTTGAAGGCTTCATGGTACTCTTGGGGATGTGTTCTTCTGATGCTCTCCAGTGCCAGCATGAATTGTTTATCGGTCATCATTGGACTCCGGGAGCGTCGGTCACGCTGTCGACGCTTTGGTCTGCCATATAATGGACGGTTGGATTTTCGTTTAAGTCCAACTTTGTTAATGTTGGGCATGCTCAAACTATTAATTTGCACAGGATTCGCATAATTTAATGCCGATTCTGTTGGTTTTGTGGTAGCTATTGCCGTAGCCGTTGCTGTTGTTGTTGCTGGCGTTGACTTAATTGCTGTTGTTGCTGGGGTGGTTATTGCTGAAGTTGTTTTGGTTGTTGTTGTTGTTGCAGCTGTTGCTGACCTAGTTGGATTAGTTTCCGTTGTTATGGTAGAAGTTGGGTTTCTTGACATTTCAAAAATTAGTGGCTGCTCAAATATACTATCCGGCGTGAATAGTAAAGATGGTGACGTTCTAGCCATAGACATTGGATACATTCTGTTTTTCACATATTCAGTAGTTTTGCACTCTGCATTGTTGTCATCCTTGATGTCAAACGATGATACCGCTGGTGAGGGATGGCTTCTTGTTGAGTTAATCACATCAGATGAGTCACGCTGTGTTAAGTCAACAAAGCTGTAGTAGTGGTTGATTCTGCTATTGCTGTTCGCGTCCATGAGAATGTCATCATTCTCATTGTTTTTGTTTTTATTGTTGGTGGTAACATTTTTGGCGGCAACATTGGCATTATTGGCGGTAAAATTTGACACTGACAGACGAAGCCCGCCTTTTTCTGGCTGATTTGGCGGGAACGTTGTATTTGTAGTTGCTGGTGAAGGTGGTGTTGGCACAAGGGGCATCGTTGGATATGGCAGAGATGATTTCCTGGAGCGTTGCTTTATCTCATCGGTTGCTGGCCACGATTGTCTCTCCTTATTTGCCAGTAGTTGCTGCGGCTGCTTGGGCCGCTGTTGGTTTTCAGTTTGCCGTCGCCTAAGCATTTCGGCATTAAATGATGATTTGATACGTTCTTGGAATTTATTGTAACTATTCTCACAATTATCGTTGTTCTTGCCCATATTTAGTTGCAGCGTTCGTAGTTATATTAATTGACAGTGGAAATTGTCAATTTGTCAAAATTAAGTATTTTGTTAATTTATATAACACTTGGGTCAAGAATGTATGCAATTATTCAACTCACTCACTTTGCGCAATTATTGCGCTTATTTGCTTGTCGTATGGTTAGTTTTATCATTTATTTAATAAAAGATTTATTGACGGATACGTTAAAACGTTTATAAGGGGACCATTCACGGTTGGCACACAATATGCATGTATGTACATACGTATATATGTGTGCTCACATTTAACACATTAAAAGAAAAAACACTTGACTGTACGATTCAAGTGTGCATAATGCACAAATGTTTATAGAATTGATCCAATTTTAGTTGCGGTCTCGGCGTTGTAATTAATTAATATATTTAATAGCGTTTACTTTGTGAATTAATTAACTATTAATGGTTACAGCACACGCACACGTCTTCGACTTGATTTGGATGTTGGTTGAATCACTCGCATTGTTAGTTTCACTCAGTCTAGAAATTGACTCTCACTCAATTGTCTGGTTTCACTCAATGGTCGGTTTTCACTCAAAGTTGCCACGTTTTGAGTGAATTGATTCTCTTGGTAGAATATTTGTGTGTGTGTGTGTGGGAGAGCGGAGTTTTGGAGAGTTGCGGCTCTTTTGTAGAGTTACGCAGTACGAGAGAGAGCGGAGAGAGCGGATTTTGTGTATGTGTGAAAAAATATGGCGACCCACCACCGATCAAAGTCCACAATTTTTTCACCTTACGTAATTTGCCAAGAAAAAATGCATTTTATTTTTCCATTTTCACCATTTATTCACTGTTTTTCATCGCATTTTCACAATTTTCACATCGGCCGTAATGGCTTTATCATTGTTATGGTTGTCCTTGGTGCGCTGTCGCGGTGTGTGGCCGACGGAGGGTGAAAAACGCCGCACCGACAGAGAATGTATATGTAAAATCGAATTAGTGGCAAAGACTCAGATTTTCACGGAATTTTCACGGAATTTCCCAGAAAAAATCGCGCTCACACTCGCACCGAGCACAGCCACACTCTGCTGTGTCAAAGAAACCAATTGTTACCAATTGTTTCGCTCGATATCGCTCGATTATCGACTTTTCACGGAGCCACGCCAAAACACGTCCGCACTCTACGAACGACCACGATCAACTTTTCAATCGTCCAGAGTCATGTGTTTTGGGTGGATTTGGTGGATTTAATTACATTTTATTAAATACAATGATGTTATTTGTATGAGTCATATGGGGATACATGAAATATTTTTAGAGAAAAAAACATTCAGAAAACTTTAAAGAAACCTAACTGCGCTAAGTGTTCCTATCTTCCGTGGGCCGACATACCTGCCGACCCAAGTTGCGTTTTCTTTATCGCATGTGAGGCACATACGCATTAATGCCCGCTTTGGTTTTCTGTTCTCATTACGCCTGTCCAGCAGGTGTAGAGAGCGATCGCCAAAATCAGGGTTGCTTTTATTCATTAATACTATGCTTAGCATTTTACAGAATATTAGTAGAGCCTGTCTTAACATAATGTTATTCTAACATTACAGGTCACTATTGGGCGCTGCTCAACACTATAAGGCTGAGCAGAATTAGCAGGTCACAACAAACAAGGAAAATTTGAAATTGGAGAGCTACTTAATTACAAATAGCCAGAAAATCAAGAGAAAAACTTATTATATCTAGGAACTAAGTGCAGCAAACAAATATGGCAGCAGCAAATATGTCCTCAATAGTTATTATGGCTGAAGGTGCTGGAAAACAACTCGTCACATCTTCATCTTCAAAATACAGGTTAGTAGCAAACAGAATATTCATGGCACAAAGTGCCTTTGTCTGCTTAATCAAAACTAATAATTATTTTCAATTTCATTATAGATTGAAATGGCGACGTCTGTTGCGTTGTTGCCATAGCACCTTCAGCCATTGATAAAGACGCTGGATTCTTATTAGCTGCAGTCTCCAGGTAGACCAACGTCGATCAAGTTGCCACATGCTGACGCAGTTTATCCTGTGAAGTAGCAGCCTCAATGCTGCATGCCATTGGTGCGGGTACTGCAATCTGAATCGCTGGATTATTGCTTTCCGTTGTCCGTGTGTGGTTTTTGGCACATTAGCTTTGTTCACAGGAGCGGATCTGCAACGCACAAGGTTTTGGCGCCAAATTCGTAGTCGCTGCTTAAGTTGACGTTCCGTGAGTATTATAGTGTTTTCATTGTTTTCTTGATTCAACAATTGACTAGTCACTCGTTTTTCTTTCTCTTTGTGTGCAGAGCAATTTTTTGGCATCATTTTGACGATCGAAGTATCTAGCGTGAAATCAACGGAAACTGGTAATATTGTGTAGTGTATTCCTTTGTAAGTATATCGTGATTGAGTTTGTGCTATCTGCCCATTTGTGACATCCGTAGTATTTTCAGAAATTGAGCCATTTGAATGAGTCTGTGAATGATCAGTTCTGCGGCGACCACAGTGCTGTTCAAGAAGCTGCATGGTGATACTTGTGGCTGCATCGCTGTTATACATATGGCTAGTAGCTGGCTGCTGGGTTTGACCTTGTCTGGCCGTGATCTCATCTGGAATTTCATTGCTATTTTGTCTAAGCTGTCGAATTGTTTGCCCTGAGCCTCGTGAGCACCGTTGACCAGCGTCTGTCGGTTGCGTGCTTTGTTGAAGGATGGATATAGAAATATCATCAGAAGCTTCAGTGTCAATCAGTTGGTTTTCCTCATCATGTTGCGGAGGAGCAGACCGTTCAATGGAAAAAGCAGAGGAGGCAGTGTATTCATTATCATTCAAATTAAGTAAGTATAATGCATCAGTCGTCTGCACATTATTGACCAGTATCATATTTTCAGGATTTATGCCGTTAAGTGTCTGATTTTCGTCGTCTGATATTTCAATTATGACTTGGCTCATAGTGCGTATTGATTGTGTCTCAGTGTGACTTGAGCAATGCTGATCCATGTCTGGCTGTTGATTCATATCTGGCTGCTGTGTTCGCAGTTGAGTAAAGGATATGTGATCCACTGCTACTGTGCCATCAAGTCGTTGTGGCCCATCATTTCGTGGAGGAACAGATAGTAATTCAATTGGAGCATCGCCTGAATTATTACGCGGGTTTCTCTCTTCTGTATGTATATGTTGTCGATTATTAAATGCATTGTCTCGCTCACGCCGTCCTCTCATGATTTCACGCTGGTCCTGCTGAAGTACAGTTGATGGACGCACCACACGTGGATCACGTAAACCACGAGCAGCCAGATATTCACACATTCACGCTGACCACGTGGGCACCGTTGACCAGCGTCTATCAGTTGCGTGCTTTGTTGAAGGATGGATATAGCAATGTCATCAGAAGCTACAGTGGCAATCAGTTGGTTTTGCTCATCATGTTGCAGAGGAGCAGACTGTTCATTGGAAAAAGCAGAGGAGGCGGTATTTACGTTATCATTCAAATTTAGTAAGTATGATGCATCAGTCGTCTGCACGTTATTGACCAGTAACATATTTCCAGGATTTATGCCGTTAGATGTCTGATTTGCGTTTATTTGGCGAGTTGGTTCTTGAGTGCTCAATTCGTCGTCTGATATTTCAATGGTGTCTTGGCTCAAAGTGCGTATTGATTGTGCCTCAGTGTGACTTGAGCCAGGCTGATCCATGTTTGGCTGTTGATTCATATCTGGCTGCTGAGTTCGCCGTTGAGTAAAGGATATGTGGTCAGCTGCTGCTGTACCATCCAGTCGCTGTGGCCCATCATTTCGTGGAGGAGCAGATTGTAATTCAATTGGAGCATCGCCTGAATTATTACGCGGGTTTCTCGTTTCTGTATGTATATGTTGTCGATTATTAAATGCATTGTCTCGCTCACGCTGTCTTCTCATGATTTCTAGCTGGTTCTGTTGGAGTACAGTTAATGGACGCATCACACGTGGAGCACGTAAGCCATGAGCAGCCAGATATTCACGCCATTCACGTTGTCTTTGTGGCTCCAAACGCAACTGTTCCTGAATAACTGATGGCAAGTGTGTTTGTATCACATTTGTATATCTTTCTCTGATTAATCGCAGCGGTATGTAAGGGTTTGTTGCAATCTTTCTGGCTTCAATATTGCTGTGGTGCAGAAGTCGCTGAAAGTATCTCGCACAAATTTCATTAAAGACAGTGTCAATCGAAGCAACATTCAAATCATTGTGTAATGTTTCATTGCGTATGTACCATGGGGCTCCTGTAATAGTTCTTAGAATCTTATTCTGTTCTATGATGATTTTGTTAACTTGCGTGTGGCATGCTAGTGAGCCCCATATGGGCAGAGCGTACTGCCAAATCGGTGCAATTAATTGTTTATAAAGCAGAACTTTGATGTTGAGTGGGAGCTTGCTATTACTGTTCAGCAGCCAACGAAGTTGCATGCTTCTGGTTCGTATTTTTTGAACTACTTTTTTGATGTGTCCTTGAAAATTTAATTTCGTGTCCAGTAGTACTCCAAGATAAGTATGGCAAGCAGAGTTGGTAATGGCATTACCCAAGATTCTAACTATCTGGGCATTTGGTTGAATTCGACGGAGCGTGTGAATGACATTAACAGTTTTTGAAGCATTGACAGTGATACACCATTTTGTTGTCCAAGTAATAAAGGCGTTTAGATACTGTTCAAGATAGGTATTGGCATCTGACTGGAATGTGGCTGCTGAAAGTATGACAGTGTCATCAGCGTAGGTACCCACTATCATTTTATCTGTTGTGAATCGGCGACTTTCAAATTGAGGAATGTCCGCTGTATATAGCGTGTACAAGATAGGACCCAGTACACTTCCTTGGGGCACGCCCGCAGATATTGGCTTCTGACTGGAACGGGTTTCTCCGCAGCATTCAACAATAAACGTGCGTTCAGACAGATAACTACTAATTATTCTGAAGAGAGCTTCTGGTAGTAGTGTTTTAATCTTGCAGCGTAAGCCGACATGCCATACTCGGTCAAACGCCTCCTGGATGTCGAGGTAAACAGCGGAAACATGTTTCATGTCTTCAAATGCTTGTAGAATGAACTGTGTGATTCGGCCAAGTTGCTGTTCTGCTGAGTGATCGCTTCGAAAACCAAACTGATGACTTGGGATGGCATTGACAAAGGCTTCAGTCTCATACATCCTCGTCAGAATTAATTGCTCCAAGATTTTTGAAAGGCCAGACAGCAAACTTATTGGTCTATATGAACCTAGCTGATGCGTTGGCTTGCCAGGCTTGTGTATCATTTTAACCAGGGCACATTTCCAACTTTTGGGAAAATGTCCAAAACGAAGCGCATTATTGAAAATCATTGTTAGATACAATATAGCTTTAAGGGGAAGTGCTTTTATCGTGCGATTGTCAATTAAATCCATTCCAGGTGATTTCTTGGCCTTGAGGTTTTTGATTTTTGCCTGAACTTCGGCCACAGTAACTGGGCGGAAAGTGACTTCTCCAATGTTATTTGTAGACTGTGATTGTGTCTCAATCTGTATTCTATCAGCTGGTAGAGTAGTGACTGTTGGCGTGAATCTCTGCTCCAAATGTTGGGCAAAAGCCTCAGCCTTTTCTTCAGTGGTTTTGCACCAGATGTTAGCGCTTACGTTGGACGAGTTGGTGTCAGCAAATTTTTTGACAGGCAGGTTCGGTGCAGGCTGCCGTTTGATGGTGTTTGTGAGTCGCCACAATTTCCTCATGCTGTACCTGTCAGTAGAATCAATCGAATTAAAGAGACTTTCCATTTTTCGCTTTTTCACGTTTTTAATTTCCTTGCCAATGCGATTAGACAGCTGATTATATATTTGTTGCGCCAGTGGGTTACGGCTATTCAACAGGTGTCTTTTTATGAGTCGCTTGTGTTCAATCATTGTTTTGATACGGCTACTAATATTGTATTGATGATACGGGCGTACGTGATTTGAGCGTTGTGATAAGTTTGCTGCATATTGGGCTGCACTGTGGATGTTTCTTTCAAATATTTCAGCAGCGTCGTCGACATCAGCACTGGTTCGAAACTCAGTATTCAATAAAATATGTTCAGTAAGCCAATTTTGAAACGCTGAAACACTAGCGTTCAAAGGCAATAAGTAACATTTTGAATTATTCTCAGCTGGTTTATCAAGCAGGTCGATTTGGAGCGGTAAATGGTCTGAGCCGAGGTCATACGAGTCGCTGATGTTCAATAATTCTCGCCTTATTCCTTGATAAACTGCGAAATCTATGGCAGAGGGGGTATGCTGTGGATTTCGCGGAAAATGAGTTGGAGAGCCAGTAGCAAGTATGTTGTATCTTCTTTGATGAACGCAATCGAGCAGGATTTTTCCTCTTCTATTGGCCACAGAATTACCTGATGATCTGTCGCCCCACCATTGGTTTTTAGCATTCCAATCACCAGCAACAATAAATTTTTCTCCCAGTTGATCGAAAGTGTTAAAAAAGTCCACTGCAGTCCAATCCTGTTGCGGAGGACAGTATACTGCAGCAATATTAATTACAGTGCCATTTAATAAAGTGACAGTTACGGCAGCCCTTTGTTGTAAAGTCGTAGTAACTTGCGGGACAGCAATATGCCGTATATTACGTTTGATTATAACTGCAGCTCCGCCTCGTCTCGTGTTTGATGGGTGGTTTGCCAGGTATACGTCGTAGCCATTGATTTGTATTGTTTCTGAAGCTCTATAGTGCGTTTCAGAAACAAGCATGATGTCAATATTAATCTGTTTGATGTACGTTTCCAGCTCGAGAAATTTATTGCGCAGTCCAGCAGCATTCCAGGTAACAATTTTCAGTTTATTAGTGTTTTCATTAACGTTGTTGAGATTATCAGGTCTATTGGCTATATTCTGTGCGTGTCGTGTATTATACATTTTGATTATAATTGACTTTTTCCTTAGCTAATAGACAAGCAGTCAGGGCTGTCATCATACTAATTAGCTTATCAAGTTTTTCTTCCAGGTTTGAGTTGGTTTTAATGGCGTCTGCTGTTGCAGCTTGAATACTTGGTGATTTAGCTTGTGTAAAACGATTGCGTTCATCAAGCATAAGTTTAATAAACGTATCAAGTTTTTGATTAATGTCGTTATTTATGATTGGTGCGGGTCGACGTGTGCTTGCGCTGCGGCTCCTAGATTGATTTCGTGTTTGGTGACCAGCATTTTGCTGTAGATTTGGCATAGATGTTTGAAAATTCTGCCTTGATGATTGTTGCCGAGACTGACGTTGAGTTTGCTGTTGCTGAGCTCGTTGTTGACTTTGGTGATTCGGAATTCGTTGTTGAGGTAATAAACCAGTTCGCAAGGCTGACGCATAGCTAGTTGAGTTATTTGCTGGCGTTTGCTCTTGTTGTTGGTTGCTCTGTTGGGAGCGCTGACGTATGTGCATTGAATTTTGCTGCAACTGGGCTGTTGATTCAATTCGCTGTTCACGATATATGACATCTCTTTGTCCTGAGCCCAGTTTGGCGATCACTTTGTTGGCTTGCAGTAAGCCTGAAGATTCTTTTGCCTTACAAGCATCCTTGAATACTTTGCAACCTTTGAAACTTGCGGCATGAGCTTTTCCGCAATTTGCACACTTTGGTGGTCTGGGATCTTCTTTCCCATCGACTTTTTTCCTGTCACAGGCCGTGGATAGATGGCTGCCGCCGCACTTTACACAGACAACAGGACGTCTACAATAATTCTTGGTATGACCAAATTGCTGATTTTTTTTTTCGCTTTTGTACCTCAGTTGGTTTGGGGTTTTCTGCCTCAGTTGGTTTGAGGTTCTATTTATTTCTATTTCTCGTTTTCGTATTGGTTTTACATTTAATTGTTAACAATTTGAATTTAATTGTTAACAATTTGAATTGGATTTAATTTGTAATTTGTAATTTAATTGGGCTATTGTATGATTGAATGATTGAATGATTGTACGTTAAGTTGCGCCCTCTCACACACGCATATATGTATTTGCTATTTGCTTTCACTTTCGCTTGCAATTTAATTTGCTCCGCGCACGCCACACGTCCGATGCGATCGGCAGTCAGGACCCGAGTTTTTGAGGCTCGAGCCCTGACCGCTGGCGAGCCGCACCGGCCGCTGCAACATTGCCGTCGGCAAAAAGAGAAAGAGTTGTAAGAAAGTTAATATATTTGTCCTACTCGCTCACACTTTCTCCCTCTAACTTGAACCCCTTCGTGTGAAGCGGTTCAATCTAAGATAGTATGGGTGTACTTTCAATTTGTGATCTATACTGAGGCCTAAGAATTGCGCTAGTGTGTATTAGCATAATGCTTTCCCTAGTAATATTAGTTAAGCTGGCTGTATTTAGCTCAAATAGCTTTATATTGCTTGGAGTAGAAACTAGATAATTATGTACATTTCTATTTTTATTGAATTTAATCGCACTTGATTGTGTGAGAAAATCAACATTTACCTAAAAACTAGGCTTTTCGCTTTTGTACCTCAGTTGGTTTTTTAATTGTTAACAATTTGAATTGGATTTAATTTGTAATTTGTAATTTAATTGGGCTATTGTATGATTGAATGATTGTACGTTAAGTTGCGCCCTCTCACACACGTATATATGTATGTATTTGCTATTTGCTTTCACTTTCGCTTGCAATTTAATTTGCTCCGCGCACGCCACACGTCCGATGCGATCGACAGTCAGGACCCGAGTTTTTGAGGCTCGGACCGCTGGCGTGTCGCACCGGCCGCTGCAGAAATGCCGTCGGCAAAAGAAATGAAAGAAAGTTAATATGTTTGTCCTTCTCGCTCACACTTTCTCCCTCTAACTTGAACCCTTTCGTGTGAAACGGTTCAAACTATGTATGTTTAGGTGTAATTTCATATATTGACCTATACTAAGGCCTAAAAAAGTGCGCTAGTAAATGTAAAATTGTAAATTGAAAACTGAGAAAAGTTTTGGGCCCTAATTCCCTGTCCACCACGCATTTTTCCCTTGCTCATATGAGCCAGTGCTAGATATTAAATGCATATTTGCAGACATTATTTGGCGGGGACGATACAGTAAAAAAGCCATGTTTCTGGAACATGTATTACAGTTACATTTTCAAGACTCATAAGAATCTATTTGGACCTTTAATATGCCCATGGGACAGTGTGAAAAAAAAACAATACGTGTAAACATAAATACAAAAGACGTATTGAAAAAACACTGCCCTAAGTTAACATTGTATGCAAGACAGGGTTGTTGTGTGTCTTGCATACAGATTTCTCTTCTTTACGGGAGAATAATTTGGCTGGTGATTCGAAACACTCCAGAAGGGAGTGAGTCGAGCCCCTTTGTTGTTATTATTACCTATTTAATAATTCACTTATACTGCCAAACAGTGATTGTAAACTACCTAAGGAGATAAAAATGTGAGTACAATATATTGGAAATTATCAAGATTCAATTTTGTATGTAAGTATGGGTGCAAGATCGCTATGTAAATATTAACACTAATATATTCTTTTTTCTTTCCTTTTTACAGGTTAATATGGCTTTTTATTTCGTCCAATAGGACAGAGAGAATACAAACTCAAGGAAAGTATTAATTATAATTGTGTTTTTGTGTTGTATGACAATTATTGGCAGTTTGAGTGCTAATATTATGTGCGCAGTCTCATATTTGTGGAGGCACGCAAAACAGCTGTTTGCGCACCTACACAAACACACACACGTACATGCAAAGATTTGATCTGCTTTTGCTTTCCTATTGCGTAGTGGCCTGTTAAAATAGAATTTTTTATCCCTTTCTGGCAATTTGCCTATTCTGCGTGGTCAGTTAGTAATTAATGGGAGAAATAGGTAAGTTGGGTGAGGGAGAGGGGGAAGCCTATACTTGTTGTGTGCAAGTATGTAGTTGTCAGAAATTATGATTATTTGTTTTATTTTTTTATTTTGTTATTTTAAATTAAATACATAAAGGTATTTAATACATGTATTTGTTATTTAATTGCCTAAGGGGCATTAATGGCATGTTTCTTTTTTTATTATTTATTTTATGTATATATTATAATTCTTTTGTTTTCATTTTTTTTTTAGGTCAGCTAGATGGCTGCCATTTTATCCAAGGACGGACCTAATGGAGTTCACTTACAGGTAAGTGTATATTATATGCATGATTGCATATATTAAATTGCAATTATATGCATATATGTGTATATATGCATATGGGTTAGCATATGCACTGGAAAACGTGCATATGTATGGCAAGCATATATATATATGTATATATATGCATATATGTATTTTAAATTTTAATATTAATTTCGGCGACCATGTATGGATCATGTTTATGAGTTTAATTATGGACTTTTGTAAATGTTTTCGAGTGAGAATGTGTGTGGGAGTTGTTGTGTATTTAAAATACACGCGCTCATACACACACTTTCAATTTAAGTTATTTAATATTTTTTGAATATTCAGGGAATATTAGTTTTTTTTTTTTTTAATTGAAAAATTGCAAAGGTGAGGCAGCCTGCAAAGGCATATATGGAATTAACCATACATGCGTTTGCATTTGTCCTCGTTGCAGTAATTGCTGTGTCAATTAAATTAATTTAAATTGTCTTAATAAAGACATTAATAACTAATAATTTTAATTATTTTGTCAAAAGTCCCTAATTCATATACATGTATATACATTCGTCAGTCATTTAATTTATTTAATTTTTTATCAATTAATTAATGTCATTTTAATTATTTTTTTTCCGTCCCTTTAGGTAAGTAGTATGGGATCAGAAGGAAATGGCCACGCAGAATATGCAAGAAGGAATCTCAACTAACTATCTTCTGGATATACGAGCTATCAAAAAACTGTCAGGTGAGTTCTAAGCAAGTTCTGCGTTTTCTTAAAATCTAACTATGGAGTATATAACTAACTTTTTTCTTTTTTACTCCTCGTCAGGTAAGTGGACGTCTATTTGATGCGCCTTAATGTTGCTGGTTGGGTTGGTGCATAGTCCCCCGTCGCATTAGTGGCTCAAGTTGTTGTTGTGCCGCTGGAGGCTGCCAACTCAGGCTTGATGGCAGCGAGGAGGATGAAGACAATCGCATGTGTGTTGCCGTAATGGGATGGCACCGCGAATGATGCCACATATGTTTTTGGGGCCACCTTGGCCCTGATAAGGACCTTTTGATGTTGAATTATTTGGTGGCGACCCGTAACGCGCCTTTAACTAGCGCAGTCGTAATGGCACGACAAGGACTACCTCGCCGCTGTCAGAGCCACGGATTGTGACTCTCGCTTTTGTGTATGGAATGAGGCATGCAGCTAGGAGCAGCCTCATCACCTTATATGGGGACCCATTAAGAATTGATCATAATTCCATTGTGCCATTATTGCGGGCACGCCATGGATTAATATGCCTCCCTCGCAGCTGTCAGAGCCACGGAAAGTGACTCTCAACCCGGAAGTTTAAGTATTGGCCAGCTCAGTGCCGTATTTGTAGAACCTCGCCTGTATGGTTTCAGCGCCGTAATTTGGATGTGTCCAAAATGAACACATGTATTTGCCTCAAACTGGATTAATGACCCTCGGTTTAAGTTTGTGTTGCGTGTAATTAAAGAATGTTCTTATTGCAGTTCTAAAGAGCTTTGATCTGTAAAGAAAATTCAAAAATTATTATTGACTATATACTAATGTGTTTTTATTGTATATATTTCATGTATGTGCCGCAACACACTGAGGATTCCCTCGCCGCTGTCGTCGCCTGGACTTTTATTAAGTCGTACTGGATGGACATCAGTAGACGCCGTTATGCATTGCTGCAGGATGCAGCAGGTAAGTGCCTTATGTAGATCCATCAGATCCAATTGGTCAATGGCATTAATATTTTATTTTTTAATTTCAGGTGTGGCTCATGGGGTGGAGGAGATTGGGTACTGCTAAATTTGCAGTCTGCCACTGGACTGCACATTTTACAGCCCACTCCCCATCCTGTGAGTCCAACGCGTTGAGTGAGCCAAGTCCCGCCTCTCTGGAAACTCATATGTGGGCGTGGCACTTGGTCGCCAATTTGCCATTTTGCCATATGGATTTGGATTTGTATGGAATTATTTGACATGTGCAGCAATTGGATAAAATTTAATGGCATAAAATTCATCTTATAAATTTGCCTCATCATATGATACTGGTGAGTGCAATTAATAGCTAATTTTATATTGTATTGCATTTTTTGAAAATGCTTAATCAGCGCCTGTTGGGTCTGTTGTAAATTGTGTATTGTAAATATGCAGGGCTATTTTTGTTGAGTTTAGGTGCTTGTAATGATGAAGTTTATTGTTGCTATTGTTGTTGTAGTGGCAGGTTCCCGCTGTTTAACAGCAGGTTAATAGCTTCTAGAGCCTTTTCCATTTTTTCGCGCATTGTAGCAATTTGGCTGGCATGTTGAGAAACCATTGCAGCTACATTATTATCAACTCCAGCTTCCTTCTGCTCTTGTTGCAGACGACTCTGAAGGTTGTTGAGGTGTCGGCTGGCTGGCCCAGTGTTGGGTCTCAGCGGCGACTTCTCATTATTTGGTATATTCTGTCCTTTGACAATAAATGGCTTAGTTTGTGTCTGCTGCTGTTGGAGTTGATGTTGTTGTTGTAGCGTAGCATTGGATCTTTTGATTGGATGCCCTTGATTGGTAAATAGGCGTTTAGTCTTCAATGACTTATGCAAGTTTGGCTGCTGCTGCTGCCGTAATTATGGATATTTATAAATGTTATTGTTTAGCTTTTGTCTAGGCTGCTGATATGGCTGCTGCTTCTTTTGCTGCTTTTTTGGCTGCTGCTGTTGTATTTGCTGCTGCTGTTGTATTGGCTGCTGTTCTTGCTGCTGCTGTTGTTGCTGCTGCTGCTGTTGCTGCTTATGTTGGCGATGCTGTGTGTTTTGATTAGTATGTCGTCTTATTGGCGGCTGCATCAATGTTCTGAGGATTTCATCTTCTCCTTGCATAATTTTGGCTACTTTGCCTCTTGCCTTGTTAATTGCCATTTTACGTTGTTCTGCCTTGAATACCCTGCATCCCCTGTAACTAGCAATGTGGGCTCCATTGCAGTTTGCACATGTGCCAGGTGTGTCCCTGGGTTTGGGGCACGACCTGGCCATGTGCCGTCCAGCGCATCTCAGGCAAACATGTTCTCTACGGCAGTAATTGCGCGTGTGCCCAAACGCCTGGCATCTGTGGCACTGGGCCGGATCGATGCTCTTCCACATCTTAGCCACACTGACCTCCTGGTTGCCAATTAGCTTTAGATTTAGAATGCTCTCATTTTTTCCACCCTTGGTGGGCTCAAGCTCGACCTGGAACACGTCCTTCAGCCGTCCAGTGAACCGGTCTTGCATGGCCCTTACATAACGTGGTTTGTAGCCCATTGCCATGAGTTCTTTGTGAACCCATTTCCACTCCGTGGATGAGTAGAGTCGTTTAATTACAACTCGGTAGCCACGCTCGCTACGCTTCTGATGAGTGTGCGACTCCACATCGTCCATATGGTGTAGTTCGCTTGCAATCTTTTGATATGTTTCCATATCGCTGGATTGCAAGCGAACCGACCCGTTTGGCATACACAGTGTTGTGTAATTATTTACAATGCCCTCGATCTTGCTGAGGCGATCGTGTATTAGTTGTATACTTTTGACCCTAGGCAGGAATAAGAGTGGGATCTTTTTACTCTTATTAGTGTTCCATGCCTTTTCTATCTTCTCATCCATTTTCTTTCTTCTGCTTCTTGGACTTAGTAATATTGATAGTTTTGGAGTTGCTGTTTGTAGTGCTGTCGTCGGACTGGACAGATTTATTTGATCTTTCATTGTTGCTACTAACTGCATTAATTGGCGGTGGTATATTATCAATTGTTATAATTTTAAGGGGGCGAGGAGGGGAAGAAATAATTGGGGCAGTATTTGTATCAGGCATAATTGGCTAAGTGGGCATATTCATGGCAGTCTCCATTTGTTTTGGAGCATTCTCCGTTTTTGTTGCCATTGTGTTGGCATAATTGGCATGATTGTCGTTTGTCACCTTATGGGTGTTATTGGGCAGCTCCTCGTATGACGATTCGTTGCTTGAGTATAAATACTCAAGTTCATCATCATCAAAGTCATCCAGGTCAGCGATATGAACGTCATCATCATATAAGTGGCCAATTTTGCTGTAAAGCTTGTCAATATCACTACTATTGAGCAGCTGAATTAGTTGTTGTTCCAATTCTTGTTGTTTAGGCGATGGTTTGACTTTTTTTCTAATTCTTTTCAAGCTGTGATTGGGCTTTCGCTTGATCGCAGCTCGATTAGTTGCAAAGGTAGGAGCATTTGAACGAATATTACAAAAAACTCGCTTACCTTTATTGAGCTTATTGGCTTGCTTACTGGCTTGCTGTGTAATGGCTGGTGTTGTTGTCGTTGTTGTTGTGGTAACATCGTTAGGTGGAGCCATGGCTGCTGCTGATGTTGTTGCTGCTTCTTCTGCTGCTGCCTTAGTGGAATTTGTGTTTTGTTTTAATGGCTGGTGTTGTTGCACATGGTGTTCATTTATAAGTGGCGATGGCCGAGTTGATGCCGAATTGGATGACGAGGAATTGGATGTACCAGAACCAGAGTCAGAGCCAGAATCCATATCTTCAGAATCATCATAAAAATCCATGCCCATGGAGGAGATTTGAGGCGAAATATGGCTTTCGTTGGTGTTTCCCGTCATGCTTGTGGAGGCAGAAATGGACGTGGATATGGAGATCAAATCATTGGCTGAACTATCGCACGCATTGCGAACGTATGTTGCCAAGAAGTTCTTGAAGTTAGTGCTGAATCTGCCCTTGATTGCACCTGGGCCCGAATCAACATCATCAACATCACTGTCACTGTTAATACCGATAGCACTAGCACTGCTTTTTAGGCTTAATTGGCTTCGTTTAGTCTTGTTGCTGTAATTGCTTTTAATAGAAGTAGTAATAGTAGTGGCCTATTTAAAGTGATTAAATCCCTATTTGGCAATTTGCATACTCTGCGTGGTCAGATATTAGATAATGGGAGAAATAGGTAAGTTGGGTGAGTGGGAGGGGGGGGGGGGGGGTAAGCCTATACTTGTTAAGTACAAGTATGTAGTTGTCAGAAATTATAATTGTTTAGTTTATTTTTTTGTTATTTTAATTTAAATACATAAAGTATATGTATTTGTTGTTTAATTGCCTTGGGGGCATTAATGGCATGTTTCTTTTATTTTATTATTTGTTTTATGTGTGTATTATAATTTCTTATTTGTTTTCGTTTTTAGGTCAGCAGGATGGCTGCCTGGTATCCAAGGACGGACTTAATGTATTTCACTTTAAGGTAAGTGAGTATTATATGCATGATTGCATATATTAAATTGCAATTATATGTATATATATGTATATATGCATATGAGTTTGCATATGCACTGGAGTATGTGCATATGTATGGCAAGCATATATATATGTATATATATGCATAAATGTATTTTAGTTTTTAATTTTAGTTTCGGCGACCATGTATAGATCATGTTTATGAGTTATAATTATGGACTTTTGTAATTATTTTCGAGTGAGAATGTGTGTAGGAGTTGTTGTGTATTAAAAATACACACGCTCATACACACACTTTCAATTTATGGATTTAATATTTTTTAATATTCTAAGAATATAAATTTTTTTTTTTTAATTGAATAAAATTGCAGAAAGTGAGGCAGCCTGCAAATGCATATATGGAATTAACCATATATGCGATTGCATTTGTCCTCGTTGCATTATTTGCTGTGTCAATTAAAAGTTTTAAATTGTCTTAACAAAGACATTAATAAGTAATAATATTAATTATTTTGTCAAAATTCTGTCTGTAATTTAATTTATTTAATTTTTAATCAATTAATTAATGTCATTTTAATTATTTTTCCTTCCCTTTATGTAAGTTATATGGGGTCAGCAGGAGATGGCCACGCAGAGCATGCAAAGGAAACCCAGCTAACTAATTTTTGGGAATGGAGCTAATCAAAAACCGTCAGGTGAGTATTTAAGCAAGTTCTGCGTTTGCTTAAAGTCTAACTTATGGAGTATTTTAACTAACTTTGTCTTTTTCTTATTAACTCCTCGTCAGGTAAGTGGGACGTCTGGTTTGATGCGCCTTTTTGTCGCTGGTTGGGTTGGTGTTGGTCCCCCGTCGCTTAATGGCTCAGTTGTTGTGTTGTTGCTGATGGTTGCTGCCGACACAGGCTTGATGACAGCGAGATAGAAGAAGGCAACCCGTGTGTGTTGCCTTAAGAAATGGCCATGCCCAGCCGTGGATTTGGGCTGCCTTGCAGCCGTAGTGGAGTGGCAGCGTGATGATGCCACATGTGTTTTACATGTAAACATAAATACAAAGGACGTATTGAAAAAACACTGCCCTAAGTTAACATTGTATTTAAGACAGGGATGTTATGTGTCTTTCATACAGATTTCTCTTCTTTACGGGAGAATTAAATTGGCTGGTGACTCGAAGCACTCCAGATGGGAGTGAGTCGAGCCCCGTTGTTGTTATTATTACCTATTTTAAAATTTACTAATACTGCCAAACAGTGATAAACAAACTACCTAAGGAATTAAAAATGTGAGTACTACTAGTGAAAGTGCAGGAGCACTGAATGTATTAACACGTGTATTGATAAAATATTTTTTCTTTCCTTTTTACAGGTTAATTGGCTTAAGTTTTGTCCAATTAGGACATAAAAAATACAAACTCAAGGTAAGTATAAATCTAATTGTGTCTTATGACAATTATTGGCAATTTAGGTGTTAATCTTGTACGCGCAGTCTCATTATTGTGAAGGTACGCAAAACAGCTGTTTAAGCACCTACACAAACACACACACGTACATGCAAAGATTTGATCTGCTTTTACTTTCCTAATGCGTAGTGGCCTATTAAAATAGTATTTATTTATCCCTTTCTGGCAATTTGCCTATTCTGCGTGGTCAGTTTGTAATTAGTGGGAGAAATAGGTAAGTTGGGAGAGGGGGAGGGGGGAAGCCTATACTTGTTGTGTGCAAGTATTTATTTGTCAATTATAAATTATTTGTGTTATAATTTCTTTTGTTTTTAATTGTTTTTTATTCTTTTTTAGGTCAACAGATGGCTGCCTAATATATCCAAGGATGGACTTAATGGATTGCACTGTAAGGTAAGTGTGCCAATGTGTTTATATATTTACTAGGGGGTTTGCCCCCTGCTCGCTCGCTCAACCCCTGGCTCGCTACGCTCGCTGAAATCTCGGGGAAAAATGTGAAGTGAAAATAGGAAACATTTCTCACAGCTATAGCCAGACCTTATGTCATTTCTAATTAGATAGCGGGAATTGTAAATTCAATTTTTCCCTGTAGTTGGACTTAAGATAATAGTAATAAGTAGTACTTTATATAATATAGAGAATTTACATTTTCGCTGCTCGCTGTTTTAAAGTTTTCGCTGCAATTGGATTATTGCAGCAAGAGCGAGTAACAGTGCCATATACTGAAAATTGATTTTGAAAGCCGCAACACAAATGAAGATATCTCAAAAAATAACAAAGATCTTCATACAAAGTTTTAATTTGCATCTGGTTGTTCCTATGGCAGCTATATGATATAGTGATCCGATCTTAACCAAATTTTCTCAGGATGTAGCAGTGAGTACGAAATCCATAATCTGTGACCTTGGTTGAGATATCTCAAAAAATAACAAAGATCTTTATACAAAGTTTTTATTTGCATCTGGTTGTTCCTATGGCAGCTATATGATATAGTGGTCCGATCTTGACCAAATTTTCTCAGGATGTAGCAGTGAGTAAGAAATACAAAATCTGTGAGTTTAATTGAGATATTTCAAAAAATAACAAAGATCTTCATACAAAGTTTTAATTTGCATCTGGTTGTTCCTATGGCAGCTATATGATATAGTGGCCCGATCTTGACCAAATTTTCTCAGGATGTAGCAGTGAGTAAGAAATACATAATCTGTGAGTTTGGTTAAGATAGCTCAAAAAACAAAACAAAATTTCATACTAAGCAATTTTGACCTTTGATCCCCCATTTTAGCCCCTTCCAGTGGGGATATCAAAAATCCCGTCTGATTGCACGATAATTATGTCTCAGCTATTGGATTATTGCAGCAAGAGCGAGTAACAGTGCCATATACTGAAAATTGATTTTGAAAGCCGAAACACAAATGAATCGTTACACCCCCCTCCCCCTCCCCCACCCCCTTGTCCATCTTCTTTTGATTGTTTATTAATAGCATTAAAAGCCACTGTTCCTATGGCAGCTATACGATATAGTGATCCGATCTTGACCAAATTTTCTCAGGATGTAGCAGTGAGTACGAAATCCATAATCTGTGAGTTTGGTTGAGATATCTCAAAAAATAACAAAGATCTTCATACAAAGTTTTTATTTGCATCTGGTTGTTCCTATGGCAGCTATATGATATAGTGGTCCGATCTTAACCAAATTTTCTCAGGATGTAGCAGTGAGTAAGAAATACATAATCTGTGAGTTTGGTTGAGATATTTCAAAAAATAACAAAGATCTTCATACAAAGTTTTAATTTGCATCTGGTTGTTCCTATGACAGCTATATGATATAGTGGTCCGATCTTGACCAAATTTTCTCAGGATGTAGCAGTGAGTAAGAAATCCATAATCTGTGAGTTTGGTTGAGATATCTCAAAAAATAACAAAGATCTTCATACAAAGTTTTAATTTGCATCTGGTTGTTCCTATGGCAGCTATATGATATAGTGGTCCGATCTTGACCAAATTTTCTCAGGATGTAGCAGTGAGTAAGAAATACATAATCTGTGAGTTTGGTTGAGATATTTCAAAAAATAACAAAGATCTTCATACAAAGTTTTAATTTGCATCTGGTTGTTCCTATGGCAGCTATATGATATAGTGGCCCTATCTTAACCAAATTTTCTCAGGATGTAGCAGTGAGTAAGAAATACTTAATCTGTGAGTTTGGTTAAGATAGCTCAAAAAAAAAAAAAATGTTATACTAAGCAATTTTGACCTTTGATCCCCCATTTTAGCCCCTTCCAGTGGGGATATCAAAAAATCCCGTCTTATTGCACGATAATTATGTCTCAGCTATGCTGTGTAAAAATTTCATCTCAATATCTTGAACCGTTTGGCCTACAGCGTGATGACTAAGTCAGTCAGTCAGTCAGTCAGTCAGTCAGTCAGTCAGGACAAAGAGTTTTATATATATAGATTTATATGCATGATTGCATATATAAATTGCATTATATGTATATGTGTAAACATATGCATATAAGTTTGCATATGCACTGGAGTATGTGCATATGTATTTACACGCATATATATATTTGTATATATATATATATGCTTGTGTATATTATTAAGTTTTAATTTTAATTACGGCGAATATGTGATATTCATGTATATGAGTTAATTTTAGACTTTTTGTAATGTTTCCGAGTGAGAATGTGTGTAGGAGTAGGTGTGTATAATAGGCCGGAGCGAAAAACACTTTTTTTTTATTTTCGAATTTCTTGGGTGCGGAATCGTTGATCCGCTATAAAATAATAATGTGTGCAAAAAATCAGATTTTTTGAAGCCCATCCTGAGGTGGCGCACCGACGTTCTTTTTTAAAAAAACACTCAAAAATTGAAAAATTTGGGGAAAAATGCGATATAAAAAGACAACCTGATCTTTTTTCACATAATGCTTATTTTTCATACATAGCCCTAACATTTTTCTTTATATAACTGTATCAACTGTTAAGATCGGCTTTAAAATGTAGAAGCTAGAATTTTTTTAATGGATATTAAATTGGGTAATAACCGTCAGCTTGAATATAAATCGTCCGCAAGCGAACACAATAAAATGTGTTTCGTAGTATGGAGCTTTTTGGTTAGGGGAAAATAAAATGTATGGATAAGTTCGTCATTCGTCAGCCGATTTTTATGAATGATGGCTTGTTTTGCTCGAAAAAATCCAAACTCTATGCTCAATTTGTCAAACTGAAGATATTTTTGTGATTTATATACTTTTTGAATTTTTCTTTGTACCTTTATCCGTGCTGTTTTCACAAAAAATTCAAATTTTTTAACTTTAAAAGGCTCTAACATCATAACGATCATGCCGATTTTAAAACGTTGTATAAAAACCTTTTAGGAAATTTTATTACCTTTAGTTAGAGACTTTCTTTGTTGAAAACGCCAATTGCGTTTATGATTTATGCTCAAATAAGCTGAGTCATCTTTAAAAAAATTCGAACAAAATTTCAAAAAATTCTATGTTGAAAACTAAGAAGAGGAAAATTTTTTAAAATTTGTTTTCGTATTTAGAAGGCCAAAATCCATATGAAAAAAATATAAAAATCTCTGAGGCAGGCAAAAAGTTCCAAATTGTATACTAGTGCACTGTTATAGTCACATGCAAGCTAACGGTTATTACCCAACTTGATATCCATAAAAAAAATTCTAGCTTCTAAATTTTTAAGCCGATCTTAACAGTTGATACAGTTTTATAAAGAAAAATGTTAGGGCAACATATTAAAAATAAGCTTTTTGTGGAAAACGACCATTATTTTTGTTAAAATCACATTTTTAACCAAATTTTTCAATTTTTGCGTGATTTTTCAAAAAAGAACGTCGGTGCGCCACCTCAGGATGGGCTTCAAAAAATCTGATTTTTTGCACACATTATTATTTAATAGCGGGTCAACGATTCCGCACCCAAGAAATTGGAAAATAAAAAAAAGTGTTTTTCGCTCCGGCCTAGTGTATAAATAATACACACGCTCATACACACACTTTCAATTTTTTGAATTAATGTTTTTTTATCTTTTTTTAGTTTAATATTTTTGTTTTTTAATTGAATTAGATTGCACATTGTGAGGCAGCCTGCAAGGGCATATATGAAATTAACCATATATGCCTTTGCATTTGTCCTCGTTGCATTAATTGCAGTGCCAATTAAATGATTTAAATTGTCTTAACAAAGACATTAGAAAGTAATAATATTAATTATTTTGTCAAGTCCCTAATTGTCATATACATGTATATACATTCGTCTAATTTATGTTGTTTAATTTGATAAATTAATGGCTTTTTTTTTAAATTTTTTTTCCTTCCCTTTAGGTAAGTGTGTATAGGGTCAGGAGGAATTGGCCACGCAGAATATGCAAGGTGGAATCTCAACTAACTGTCTTCTGGATATGGGACTATCAAAAAGCTGTCAGGTGAGTTCTTGGTCTAATTCTGCGTTTACTTAAATCTAACATATGGAGTATTTTAACTAACTTTGTCTCTTTTTTCTTGTTTACTCCTCGTCAGGTAAGTGGACGTCTATTTGATGCGCCTTTTTGTTGCTGGTTGGGTTGGTGTATACTCCCCCGTCGCATTAGTGGCTCAAGGTGTTGTTGTGCCGCTGGAGGCTGCCAACTCAGGCGTGATGGCAGCGAGGAGAATAAAGACAACCAATGATGTGTTGCCTTGAAGAATGGCCATGCCCAGCCGTGGATTTGGGCTGCCTTGCAGCCGTAATGGATTGGCATCGTGAATGATACCACATGTGTTATGGGGGCCACCATAGCCCTGATAAGGACCTTTTGATGTTGAATTATTTGGTGGCGACCCGTAACGCGCCTTTAACTAGCGCAGTCGTAATGGCACGACAAGGACTACCTCGCCGCTGTCAGAGCCACGGATTGTGACTCTCGCTTTTGTGTATGGAATGAGGCATGCAGCTAGGAGCAGCCTCATCACCTTATATGGGGACCCATTAAGAATTGATCATAATTCCATTGTGCCATTATTGCGGGCACGCCATGTATTAATATGCCTCCCTCGCAGCTGTCAGAGCCACGGAAAGTGACTCTCAACCCAGGAGTTTAAGTATTGGCCAGCTCAGTGCCGTATTTGTAGAACCTCGCCTGTATGGTTTCAGCGCCGTAATTTGGATGTGTCCAAAATGAACACATGTATTTGCCTCAAACTGGATTAATGACCCTCGGTTTAAGTTTGTGTTGCGTGTAATTAAAGAATGTTCTAATAGCAGTTCTAAAGAGCTTATGATCTGCAAAGAAAATTCAAAAATTATTATTGACTATATACTAATGTGTTTTTATGTATTGTATATATTTCATGTATGACCGCAACACACTGAGGATTCCCTCGCCGCTGTCTTCGCCTGGACTTTTATTAAGTCGTACTGGATGGACATCAGTAGACGCCGTTATGCATTGCTGCAGGATGCAGCAGGTAAGTGCCTTATGTAGATCCATCAGATCCAATTGGTCAATGGCATTAATATTTTATTTTTCCATTTTCAGGTGTGGCTCATGGGGTGGAGGAGATTGGGTACTGCTAAATTTGCAGTCTGCCACTGGACTGCAAATTTTACAGCCCAATCCCCATCCTGTGAGTCCAACGCGTTGAGTGAGCCAAGTCCCGCCTCTCTGGCTACTCATATGTGGGCGTGGCACTTGGTCGCCAATTTGCCATTTTGCCATATGGATTTGGATTTGTATGGAATGTGCATGTGCATATGCAGCAATTGGATAAATTTAATGGCAGCGTTCATCTTTATAAGTTTGCCTCATCATTTGACTGGTGAGTGCAATTAATAGTTACTTTTATATTGTATTGTATTTTTTGAGAATACTTAATTAGGATTATTATGAATTGTGTATTGTGGATTTGCAGGGCTATTTTTGATGAGTTTAGGTGCTTGTAATGATGAAGTTTATTGTAGCTATTGTTGATTTTGTTGTTGTAGTGGCAGGTTCCCGCTGTTTAACAGCAGGTTAATGGCTTCTAGAGCCTTGGCCATTTTTTCGCTCATTGAAGCAATTTGGCTGGCATGTTGAGAAACCATTGCAGCTACATTATTCTCAGCACTAGCTTCCATCTGCTCTTGTTGCAGACGGCTCTGGAAGTTATAGAGATGTCGACTTGCTGGCCCATTGATGGGTCTCAGCTGCGACTTCTCATTATTAAGCATATTTTGTTCATTGACATTTAATGGCTTAGTTTGTGTCAGCTGCTGTTGGAGTTGTTGTTGTTGTAGCGTAGCGTTGGATCTTTTGATTGGATGCCCTTGATTGGTCCATAGACGTTTTGTCTTCAATGGCTTATGCATGTTTGGCTGCTGCTGCTGCCGTAATTGTGGGTGTTTATAATTGTTATTGTTTTGCTGCTGTCTAGGCTGCTGATATGGCTGCTGCTTCTTTTGCTGCTTTTTTGGCTGCTGCTGTTGTATTTGCTGCTGCTGTTGTATTGGCTGCTGCTGTTGTATTGGCTGCTGTTCTTGCTGCTGCTGTTGTTGCTGCTGCTGCTGTTGCTGCTTATGTTGGCGATGTTGTGTGTTTTGATTAGTATGTCGTCTTATTGGCGGCTGCATCAATGTTCTGGGGATTTCATCTTCTCCTTGCATAATTTTGGCTACTTTGCCTCTTGCCTTGTTAATTGCCATACGTTGTTCTGCCTTGAATACCCTGCATCCCCTGTAACTAGCAATGTGGGCTCCATTGCAGTTTGCACATGTGCCAGGTGTGTCCCTGGGTTTGGGGCACGACCTGGTCATGTGCCGTCCAGCGCATCTCAGGCAACCATGTTCTCTACGGCAGTAATTGCGCGTGTGCCCAAACGCCTGGCATCTGTGGCACTGGGCCGGATCGTTGCTCTTCCACATCTTAGCCACACTGACCTCCTGGTTGCCAATTAGCTTTAGATTTAGAATGCTCTCATTTTTTCCATCCTTGGTGGGCTCAAGCTCGACCTGAAACACGTCCTTCAGCCGTCCAGTGAACCGGTCTTGCATGGCCCTTACATAACGTGGTTTGTAGCCCATTGCCATGAGTTCTTTGTGAACCCATTTCCACTCCGTGGATGAGTAGAGTCGTTTAATTACAACTCGGTAGCCACGCTCGCTACGCTTCTGATGAGTGTGCGACTCCACATCGTCCATATGGTGTAGTTCGCTTGCAATCTTTTGATATGTTTCCATATCGCTGGATTGCAAGCGAACCGACCCGTTTGGCATACACAGTGTTGTGTAATTATTTACAATGCCCTCGATCTTGCTGAGGCGATCGTGTATTAGTTGTATACTTTTGACCCTAGGCAGGAATAAGAGTGGGATCTTTTTACTCTTATTAGTGTTCCATGCCTTTTCTATCTTCTCATCCATTTTCTTGCCCTCTCGCATGGCCTTGTCCTCCAGCAGAAATTGGGTAAATGCGTCAGACTGTTTTTGCAGTTTGTCTGCTTTCTTCTGCTTCTTGGACTTAGTAATATTGATAGTTTTGGAGTTGCTGTTTGTAGTGCTGTCGTCGGACTGGACAGATTTATTTGATCTTTTATTGTTGCTACTAACTGCATTAATTGGCGGTGGTATATTATCAATTGTTATAATTTTAAGGGGGCGAGGAGGGGAAGAAATAATTGGGGCAGTATTTGTATCAGGCATAATTGGCAAAGTGGGCATATTCATGGCAGTCTCCATTTGTTTTGGAGCATTCTCCGTTTTTGTTGCCATTGTGTTGGCATAATTGGCATGATTGTCGTTTGTCACCTTATGGGTGTTATTGGGCAGCTCCTCGTATGACGATTCGTTGCTTGAGTATAAATACTCAAGTTCATCATCATCAAAGTCATCCAGGTCATCGATATGAACGTCATCATCATATAAGTGGCCAATTTTGCTGTAAAGCTTGTCAATATCACCACTATTGAGCAGCTGAATTAGTTGTTGTTCCAATTCTTGTTGTTTAGGCGATGGTTTGACTTTTTTTCTAATTCTTTTCAAGCTGTGATTGGGCTTTCGCTTGATCGCAGCTCGATTAGTTGCAAAGGTAGGAGCATTTGAACGAATATTACAAAAAACTCGCTTACATTTATTGAGCTTATTGCTGAATCTGCCCTTGATTGCACCTGGGCCCGAATCAACATCACTGTCACTGTTAATACCGATAGCACTAGCACTGCTTTTTAGGCTTAATTGGCTTCGTTTAGTCTTGTTGCTGTAATTGCTTTTAATAGAATCCATGCTAGCATTGTTGCTAAGCATAGTCGTTGTTGTTGTTGCAGTTGCTATTGGCTTTGCAGCTGTTGATGACGTCGCCGATGATGATTGGACAGAAGTGCGGGCAGAGACAGAGACAGAGACAGCAGTAGTTGCAGCATTTGGCGCGTCAATTATTTGTTTTGGCGCGTCCACACTGCTTTTTGGCGCGTATGCTGGCTTCGAAAATGGCGTCAGCGTCGGCGTAGCCGTCAGCGTCGGCGTAGCCGTCCGCGTCGGCGTTGGCGTAGGCGTCACTTTCTTTGACCCTAATGGCGGCGTCTTTGACTTTCTCCTTTTTTCATCATTTTTCGCCAGTTTTGGCGGCAATGGCGGCAACAAAATTGGCGTCACTTGTTGTTCTTGTTGTTGTAACTTTGTCACTTTTTGATTTTATTTTAGTGCCTTTACCTTTGGCCATAATTATATGTAGATTAACTTCTTAATTGGAGTTATATATATGTATATATGTATTTTTATGGCCAATGGAGTAGGGCGTATATTGGCTTGTCGATCGTCTTTTATTGAATCACAGATTCACTATTTAAACACGGGTCTTAATAATGGCTTTATCAGAGATTTTATGTGTGTGTGTGTGATTTTTGGTTTATTTTTAATATTAATTGCACTTGTTGGATGGCTTTTATTAGTTGTAGTTTAGTGGCATTAAACGAAGTATAACGAGAAAATGGCATGGGATTTACAGTCACTGGACGGACATTTGCATTTGGCAATTTTTGCAATACACTTAACAAAAAAGACGAAATAAGTGTGCATTACACAGACAAGACACATATAAATGTGTGTTTGCAAATTTCTTTTTCACAGTATAATTCCCGCTGGAATTGGCAATTAATTAAATGTATACTGCAAGTTATACATTAATTTGCACGCACACTCACACAGACAGGTAGACACGGGCACAGTTTGATGTTCACTGTAAAAATTTTCGCTTTTTTCACTTGTAGAAATTAGTTGGCAGCCATTTTTTTTTCGCTTTTGTACCTCAGTTGGTTTGAGGTTTTCTGCCTCAGTTGGTTTGAGGTTTTATTTATTTCTATTTCTATTTCTCGTTTTCGTATTGGTTTTACATTTAATTGTTAACAATTTGAATTGGATTTAATGTGTAATTTGTAATTTAATTGGGCTATTGTATGATTGTATGATTGAATGATTGTACGTTAAGTTGCGCCCTCTCACACACGTATATATGTATTTGCTATTTGCTTTCACTTTCGCTTGCAATTTAATTTGCTCCGCGCACGCCACACGTCCGATGCGATCGACAGTCAGGACCCGAGTTTTTGAGGCTCGAGCCCTGACCGCTGGCGAACCGCACCGGCCGCTGCAACATTGCCGTCGGCAAAAAGAGAAAGAGTTGAAAGAAAGTTAATATATTTGTCCTACTCGCTCACACTTTCTCCCTCTAACTTGAACCCCTTCGTGTGAAGCGGTTCAAACTATGTATGTATAGGTGTAACTTTCATTTCCTGACCTATATTTGGCCTGAGAAAGTGCGCTAGTATGTACTAGCAATATGCTTTTCCTAATAAAAATAGTTAAGCTGGCTGAAATAGCTCATATGGCTTTATTTTGCTTGGAGTAGAAAAACTGGTGATTTTAGTATATTTCTAATTTATTTTGAATTTTATCACACTTGGTAGTGTGAGAAAAATCAAAATTCTACCTAAGACTAGGCTAATTTGGTTTATTTAGAAACATACATTTCAACTCCTTTTAGTTGGTTTTGCATGTTTTGTATCTGCACATAACATCTGTTTTATTGTCAAATTATTTCCCCTCATAACCAAACAAAACAGACAACCAAAACGCACACAAACAAAGACACAGAGCACTGAGCTGCTATACAAATTTGGCTGTAGCTGCTTACGGTGATGTGTACTTGTATGTGTGAGTCCAGTATGTCAGTGTGTAAGGCATGGGTGGTTAGAATAACCGACGATTAAAAGATTATATGCCCTTTAGAGCGAAAATGACTCAAAAACTAAATTTGCACTTGTTGAGTGCTTATTTGGCTAGGCTTGTGATGCGCTGTGCATTACAGTCTGTTATACCTAAACTACTTTACTAATAACAGTGTGAGCATGAGAGAGAGAGTGAGGGTGAGAGTATACGTTCTGTTAATTATCAGAATTGTCTGCTATGTTAAATGAGTGAAATGATCATGTGTGTGAGTGAACAGTTACGCCTGTGCCCTGACCTAGCCTAACATTAACATACAATTTGAATATTAAATATAACGTTGAACATTAAGCTTAGACAATAAAGAATACAATTTGATGGTACAGAGCAATTTAACAGATGATAAATTAAGTGAATAGGAAATTTTAAATTAAAAAACCTGGCTATTGTGTGAATGATTGAAAATAATTAATAAATGTAAAAATGAAAACTGAGAATATTTTTGGGCACTAATTCCCTGTCCACCACGCATTTTTCCCTTGCTCATATGAGCCAGTGCTAGTTATTAAATGCATATTTGCAGACATTATTTGGCGGGGACGATACAGTAAAAAAGCCATGTTTCTGGAACATGTATTACAGTTACATTTTCAAGACTCATAAGAATCTATTTGGACCTTTAATATGCCCATGGGACAGTGTGAAAAAAACAATACGTGTAAACATAAATACAAAAGACGTATTGAAAAAACACTGCCCTAAGTTAACATTGTATGCAAGACAGGGTTGTTGTGTGTCTTGCATACAGATTTCTCTTCTTTACGGGAGAATTAAATTGGCTGGTGACTCGAAGCACTCCAGATGGGAGTGAGTCGAGCCCCGTTGTTGTTATTATTACCTATTTTAAAATTTACTAATACTGCCAAACAGTGATAAACAAACTACCTAAGGAATTAAAAATGTGAGTACTACTAGTGAAAGTGCAGGAGCACTGAATGTATTAACACGTGTATTGATAAAAATATTTTTTCTTTCCTTTTTACAGGTTAATTGGCTTAAGTTTTGTTCAATTAGGACATAAAAAATACAAACTCAAGGTAAGTATAAATCTAATTGTGTCTTATGACAGTTATTGGCAATTTAGGTGTTAATATTGTACGCGCAGTCTCAATTGGTAAGTTGGGAGAGGGGGAGAGGGGAAGCCTATACTTCTTGTGTGCAAGTATTTATTTGTCAATTATAAATTATTTGTGTTATAATTTCTTTTGTTTTTAATTGTTTTTTATTCTTTTTTAGGTCAACAGATGGCTGCCTAATATATCCAAGGATGGACTTAATGGATTGCACTGTAAGGTAAGTGTGCCAATGTGTTTATATATTTATTTATATGCATGATTGCATATATAAATTGCATTATATGTATATGTGTAAACATATGCATATAAGTTTGCATATGCACTGGAGTATGTGCATATGTATTTACACGCATATATATATTTGTATATATATATATATATGCTTGTGTATAATATTAAGTTTTAATTTTAATTACGGCGAATATGTGATATTCATGTATATGAGTTAATTTTAGACTTTTTGTAATGTTTCCGAGTGAGAATGTGTGTGTGTATAAATAATACACACGCTCATACACACACTTTCAATTTTTTGAATTAATGTTTATTTATCTTTTTTTAGTTTAATATTTTTTTTTTAATTGAATTAGATTGCACATTGTGAGGCAGCCTGCAAGGGCATATATGAAATTAACCATATATGCCTTTGCATTTGTCCTCGTTGCATTAATTGCAGTGTCAATTAAATGGTTTAAATTGTCTTAACAAAGACATTAGAAAGTAATAATATTAATTATTTTGTCAAGTCCCTAATTGTCATATACATGTATATACATTCGTCTAATTTATGTTGTTTAATTTGATTAATGCTTTTTTTTTTAATTTTTTTCCTTCCCTTTAGGTAAGTGTGTATAGGGTCAGGAGGAATTGGCCACGCAGAATATGCAAGGTGGAATCTCAACTAACTGTCTTCTGGATATGGGACTATCAAAAAGCTGTCAGGTGAGTTCTTGGTCTAATTCTGCGTTTACTTAAATCTAACATATGGAGTATTTCAACTAACTTTGTCTCTTTTTTCTTGTTTACTCCTCGTCAGGTAAGTGAACGTCTATTTGATGCGCCTTTTTGTTGCTGGTTGGGTTGGTGTATAGTCCCCCGTCGCATTAGTGGCTCAAGGTGTTGTTGTGCCGCTGGAGGCTGCCAACTCAGGCTTGATGGCAGCGAGGAGGATAAAGACAACCAATGATGTGTTGCCTTGAAGAATGGCCATGCCCAGCCGTGGATTTGGGCTGCCTTGCAGCCGTAATGGATTGGCATCGTGAATGATGCCACATGTGTTATGGGGGCCACCATAGCCCTGATAAGGACCTTTTGATGTTGAATTATTTGGTGGCGACCCGTAACGCGCCTTTAACTAGCGCAGTCGTAACGGCACGACAAGGACTACCTCGCCGCTGTCAGAGCCACGGATTGTGACTCTCGCTTTTGTGTATGGAATGAGGCATGCAGCTAGGAGCAGCCTCATCACCTTATATGGGGACCCATTAAGAATTGATCATGATTCCATTGTGCCATGGCAGCGTTCATCTTTATAAGTTTGCCTCATCATTTGACTGGTGAGTGCAATTAATAGCTAGATTTATATTGTATTGTATTTTTTGAGAATACTTAATCAGGATTATTGTGAATTGTGTAATGTAGATTTGCAGGGCTATTTTTGTTGAGTTTAGGTGCTTGTAATGATGAAGTTTATTGTAGTTATTGTTGATTTTGTTGTTGTAGTGGCAGGTTCCCGCTGTTTAACAGCAGGTTAATGGCTTCTAGAGCCTTGTCCATTTTTTCGCTCATTGAAGCAATTTGGCTGGCATGTTGAGAAACCATTGCAGCTACATTATTCTCAGCAACAGCTTCCATCTGCTCTTGTTGCAGACGGCTCTGGAAGTTATAGAGATGTCGACTTGCTGGCCCATTGATGGGTCTCAGCTGCGACTTCTCATTATTAAGCATATTTTGTTCATTGACATTTAATGGCTTAGTTTGTGTCAGCTGCTGTTGGAGTTGTTGTTGTTGTAGCGTAGCGTTGGATCTTTTGATTGGATGCCCTTGATTGGTCCATAGACGTTTTGTCTTCAATGGCTTATGCATGTTTGGCTGCTACTGCTGCCGTAATTGTGGGTGTTTAAAATTGTTATTGTTTTGCTGCTGTCTAGGCTGCTGATATGGCTGCTGCTTCTTTTGCTGCTTTTTTGGCTGCTGCTGTTGTATTTGCTGCTGCTGTTGTATTGGCTGCTGCTGTTGTATTGGCTGCTGTTCTTGCTGCTGCTGTTGTTGCTGCTGCTGCTGTTGCTGCTTATGTTGGCGATGTTGTGTGTTTTGATTAGTATGTCGTCTTATTGGCGGCTGCATCAATGTTCTGAGGATTTCATCTTCTCCTTGCATAATTTTGGCTACTTTGCCTCTTGCCTTGTTAATTGCCATACGTTGTTCTGCCTTGAATACCCTGCATCCCCTGTAACTAGCAATGTGGGCTCCATTGCAGTTTGCACATGTGCCAGGTGTGTCCCTGGGTTTGGGGCACGACCTGGTCATGTGCCGTCCAGCGCATCTCAGGCAACCATGTTCTCTACGGCAGTAATTGCGCGTGTGCCCAAACGCCTGGCATCTGTGGCACTGGGCCGGATCGTTGCTCTTCCACATCTTAGCCACACTGACCTCCTGGTTGCCAATTAGCTTTAGATTTAGAATGCTCTCATTTTTTCCATCCTTGGTGGGCTCAAGCTCGACCTGAAACACGTCCTTCAGCCGTCCAGTGAACCGGTCTTGCATGGCCCTTACATAACGTGGTTTGTAGCCCATTGCCATGAGTTCTTTGTGAACCCATTTCCACTCCGTGGATGAGTAGAGTCGTTTAATTACAACTCGGTAGCCACGCTCGCTACGCTTCTGATGAGTGTGCGACTGCACATCGTCCATATGGTGTAGTTCGCTTGCAATCTTTTGATATGTTTCCATATCGCTGGATTGCAAGCGAACCGACCCGTTTGGCATACACAGTGTTGTGTAATTATTTACAATGCCCTCGATCTTGCTGAGGCGATCGTGTATTATTTGTATACTTTTGACCCTAGGCAGGAATAAGAGTGGGATCTTTTTACTCTTATTAGTGTTCCATGCCTTTTCTTTCTTCTCATCCATTTTCTTGCCCCCTCGCATGGCCTTGTCCTCCAGCAGAAATTGGGTAAATGCGTCAGACTGTTTTTGCAGTTTGTCTGCTTTCTTCTGCTTCTTGGACTTAGTAATATTGATAGTTTTGGAGTTGCTGTTTGTAGTGCTGTCGTCGGACTGGACAGATTTATTTGATCTTTTATTGTTGCTACTAACTGCATTAATTGGCGGTGGTATATTATCAATTGTTATAATTTTAAGGGGGCGAGGAGGGGAAGAAATAATTGGGGCAGTATTTGTATCAGGCATAATTGGCAAAGTGGGCATATTCATGGCAGTCTCCATTTGTTTTGGAGCATTCTCCGTTTTTGTTGCCATTGTGTTGGCATAATTGGCATGATTGTCGTTTGTCACCTTATGGGTGTTATTGGGCAGCTCCTCGTATGACGATTCGTTGCTTGAGTATAAATACTCAAGTTCATCATCATCAAAGTCATCCAGGTCAGCGATATGAACGTCATCATCATATAAGTGGCCAATTTTGCTGTAAAGCTTGTCAATATCACCACTATTGAGCAGCTGAATTAGTTGTTGTTCCAATTCTTGTTGTTTAGGCGATGGTTTGACTTTTTTTCTAATTCTTTTCAAGCTGTGATTGGGCATTCGCTTGATCGCAGCTCGATTAGTTGCAAAGGTAGGAGCATTTGAACGAATATTACAAAAAACTCGCTTACATTTATTGAGCTTATTGCTGAATCTGCCCTTGATTGCACCTGGGCCCGAATCAACATCCTCAACATCACTGTCACTGTTAATACCGATAGCACTAGCACTGCTTTTTAGGCTTAATTGGCTTCGTTTAGTCTTGTTGCTGTAATTGCTTTTAATAGAATCCATGCTAGCATTGTTGCTAAGCATAGTCGTTGTTGTTGTTGCAGTTGCTATTGGCTTTGCAGTTGTTGATGACGTCGCCGATGATGATTGGACAGAAGTGCGGGCAGAGACAGAGACAGAGACAGCAGTAGTTGCAGCATTTGGCGCGTCAATTATTTGTTTTGGCGCGTCCACACTGCTTTTTGGCGCGTATGCTGGCTTCGAAAATGGCGTCAGCGTCGGCGTAGCCGTCAGCGTCGGCGTAGCCGTCCGCGTCGGCGTTGGCGTAGGCGTCACTTTCTTTGACCCTAATGGCGGCGTCTTTGACTTTCTCCTTTTTTCATCATTTTTCGCCAGTTTTGGCGGCAATGGCGGCAACAAAATTGGCGTCACTTGTTGTTCTTGTTGTTGAACTTTGTCACTTTTTGATTTTATTTTAGTGCCTTTACCTTTGGCCATAATTATATGTAGATTAACTACTTAATTGGAGTTATATATATGTATATATGTATTTTTATGGCCAATGGAGTAGGGCGTATATTGGCTTGTCGATCGTCTTTTATTGAATCACAGATTCACTATTTAAACACGGGTCTTAATAATGGCTTTATCGGAGATTTTATGTGTGTGTGTGTGATTTTTGGTTTATTTTTAATATTAATTGCACTTGTTGGATGGCTTTTATTAGTTGTAGTTTAGTGGCATTAAACGAAGTATAACGAGAAAATGGCATGGGATTTACAGTCACTGGACGGACATTTGCATTTGGCAATTTTTGCAATACACTTAACAAAAAAGACGAATTAAGTGTGCATTACACAGACAAGACACATATAAATGTGTGTTTGCAAATTTCTTTTTCACAGTATAATTCCCGCTGGAATTGGCAATTAATTAAATGTATACTGCAAGTTATACATTAATTTGCACGCACACTCACACAGACAGGTAGACACGGGCACAGTTTGATGTTCACTGTAAAAATTTTCCCTTTTTTCGCTTGTAGAAATTAGTTGGCAGCCATTTTTTTTTCGCTTTTGTACCTCAGTTGGTTTGAGGTTTTCTGCCTCAGTTGGTTTGAGGTTTTATTTATTTCTATTTCTATTTCTCGTTTTCGTATTGGTTTTACATTTAATTGTTAACAATTTGAATTGGATTTAATGTGTAATTTGTAATTTAATTGGGCTATTGTATGATTGTATGATTGAATGATTGTACGTTAAGTTGCGCCCTCTCACACACGTATATATGTATTTGCTATTTGCTTTCACTTTCGCTTGCAATTTAATTTGCTCCGCGCACGCCACACGTCCGATGCGATCGACAGTCAGGACCCGAGTTTTTGAGGCTCGAGCCCTGACCGCTGGCGAACCGCACCGGCCGCTGCAACATTGCCGTCGGCAAAAAGAGAGAGAGTTGAAAGAAAGTTAATATATTTGTCCTACTCGCTCACACTTTCTCCCTCTAACTTGAACCCCTTCGTGTGAAGCGGTTCAAACTTTGTATGTATAGGTGTAACTTTCATTTCCTGACCTATATTTTGCCTGAGAAAGTGCGCTAGTATGTACTAGCAATATGCTTTTCCTAATAAAAATAGTTAAGCTGGCTGAAATAGCTCATGTGGCTTTATTTTGCTTGGAGTAGAAAAACTGGTGATTTTAGTATATTTCTAATTTATTTTGAATTTTATTACACTTGGTAGTGTGAGAAAAATCAAAATTCTACCTAAGACTAGGCTAATTTGGTTTATTTAGAAACATACATTTCAACTCCTTTTAGTTGGTTTTGCTTGTTTTGTATCTGCACATAACATCTGTTTTATTGTCAAATTATTTCCCCTCATAACCAAACAAAACAGACAACCAAAACGCACACAAACAAAGACACAGAGCACTGAGCTGCTATACAAATTTGGCTGTAGCTGCTTACGGTGATGTGTACTTGTATGTGTGAGTCCAATATGTCAGTGTGTAAGGCATGGGTGGTTAGAATAACCGACGATTAACAGATTATATGCTCAGAGAGCGAAAATGACTCAAAAACTAAATTTGCACTTGTTGAGTGCTTATTTGGCTAGGCTTGTGATGCGCTGTGCAGTCTGTTATACCTAAACTACTTTACTAATAACAGTGTGAGCATGACAGAGAGAGTGAGGGTGAGAGTATACGTTCTGTTAATTAGCAGAATTGTCTGCTATGTTAAATGAGTGAAATGATCATGTGTGTGAGTGAACGGTTACGCCTGTGCCCTGACCTAGCCTAACATTAACATATAATTTGAATATTAAATATAACGTTGAACATTAAGCTTAGACAATAAAGAATACAATTTGATGGTACAGAGCAATTTAACAGATGATAAATTAAGTGAATAGGAAATTTTAAATTAAAAAACGTGGCTATTGTGTGAATGATTGAAAATAATTAATAAATGTAAAATTGAAAACTGAGAATATTTTTGGGCCCTAATTCCCTGTCCACCACGCATTTTTCCCTTGCTCATATGAGCCAGTGCTAGTTATTAAATGCATATTTGCAGACATTATTTGGCGGGGACGATACAGTAAAAAAGCCATGTTGCTGGAACATGTATTACAGTTACATTTTCAAGACTCATAAGAATCTATTTGGACCTTTAATATGCCCATGGGACAGTGTGAAAAAAACAATACGTGTAAACATAAATACAAAAGACGTATTGAAAAAACACTGCCCTAAGTTAACATTGTATGCAAGACAGGGTTGTTGTGTGTCTTGCATACAGATTTCTCTTCTTTACGGGAGAATTAAATTGGCTGGTGACTCGAAGCACTCCAGATGGGAGTGAGTCGAGCCCCGTTGTTGTTATTATTACCTATTTTAAAATTTACTAATACTGCCAAACAGTGATAAACAAACTACCTAAGGAATTAAAAATGTGAGTACTACTAGTGAAATTTAACAAGAATCAATTTGCATGTAAGTATGAGTGCAGGAGCACTGAATGTATTAACACGTGTATTGATAAAATATTTTTTCTTTCCTTTTTACAGGTTAATTGGCTTAAGTTTTGTCCAATTAGGACATAAAAAATACAAACTCAAGGTAAGTATAAATCTAATTGTGTCTTATGACAATTATTGGCAATTTAGGTGTTAATATTGTACGCGCAGTCTCAATTGGTAAGTTGGGAGAGGGGGAGAGGGGAAGCCTATACTTCTTGTGTTTTTTTTTTTTTTTTTTTTTCATTTTATTAGAGGAAAACAACAGTATACAGAGAAAACAAAAAGAGAAAGAAGGAGAGTGTAGGAAGAGGAGAGATCCGCTCCCGCGGGACCGCCGCTAAGCACTACTTCGCGGGGCGGATGGCGTCTAGTGTGCTTGTCTGTGGCTCAGGCTTCCTGTTCACGACGATTCCTCTCGCGACGTCTAAGTTCTTTAAATATGGCTGCTGCCATGTTGGCTATGGTAGCCCACCCAGTGTCACTTTCCAGCATGCAGCCGACAATTGTGTCCGGTGTCAATGGTATATTGTGTGCCATCGAGTGTTCCCTCTCTCTTCGGAAGAGCGGGCAGTGGAAGACTACGTGTTCCGCATCTTCAATTACTCCTTCTCCGCAGTGGTCACAGAACGGATTGCTCTCGTGATTGAATCGGTACAGGTAGGCTTTAAAGCAACCATGTCCCGAAAGCAGCTGTGCCACGTAGAAGTCCACCTGTCCATGTCGGCGTTGTATCCATGGCTTCAATTCCGGGATGAGCCGGTGTGTCCACCTGCCACGGCTGGATAGTTGCCAATTCCGCTGCCAGTGAGAGATCGTTTCCTCTCGGAGCACCCTATTGGTCATTGTACCGCTCTGGCGTTCCGCTGCCAGCAACTCCAGTGGGATCATGCCCGCGATGACCAACGCTGCATCTCCAGATACTGTTCGGAAACAGGTGGCTACTCGAAGTGCGCAGCGTCTGTAGCACGAGTTGCATCCTTGGCTGTAGGATGGCACCTTTATGGCCGAAGCCCATATTGAGCAGCCATACAGGAGTGTGGATGTCACAACCCCGGCAATGAGCTTCCTGCTGCGTTGTCTAGGCCCTCTGGTGTTGGTCATTAAGCGACTGATGGCAGAAGTCGCTATAGACGCCTTCCGGCAGGCGAAGTCCAGGTGAGGCTTGTAGTTTAGTCGGTGGTCGATCATGATACCAAGATATTTGATGGCTGGCTTGGTGTCGATCATCGTTGAGCCGACCCTTATCCTGGCTGTCTCTACTACCTTCCTACTGCTGATTAGCACGGCTTCAGACTTGTGCTCCGCCAACTGTAGACCATTTTGTGCTAGCCAGTCGATTACCAAATCAGCGGTTGCACTGCAGCTGTCCGTGGTGTCTGCCAACTTCTTGCCTACGCACACCAGGGCAATATCGTCTGCAAAACCAATGACATTGCAACCGGCAGGAAGATTTAGGCGCAGTACTCCGTCGTACATCACATTCCAGAGAAGCGGTCCTAGGACCGAACCTTGTGGGACTCCTCCTGTGACCGTGTACCGTCGTTCCCCCTCACTGGTATCGTACAGCAAGATCCTGTTATGGAAGTAGCTTGCGATCAGCTGGGTTAGGTAGCCAGAGATGCGTCTGGCGGTTAGGGCGTCAAGGATATGCGTCCAATTTGCCGAATTGAAAGCATTTTTGACGTCTAGTGTGCAGACGAGGCAGTATTGTTTAGTGCCTCCAGCCCATCTGGTGCCCTGTATTGCCCTTCGAGCTATGCTCGTTACCTCGCTGATGGCATCTGTCGTGCTGCGTTGCTTCCTGAAGCCATATTGGTGCTCTGAGAGTCCATTTCTCTCAGAAAGTTCCCTTTCGAGTCTGATGCAGAGGATCCTCTCAAAGATTTTTCCCAGCGTGTCCAGCATACACAGTGGTCTGTATGCGGAAGGGTCGTTCAGCTCCTTTCCTGGCTTCGGTATGAGCACTAGCCTCTGAACTTTCCATCTGGACGGTACTGTGCGCTCCAGGATGCATTGGTTGTAAAGCTTTACAAATTCTTCTGGGTGGGCAGCAATAACGGCCTTTACGACGCCGTTCGGGATGCCGTCTGGGCCAGGGGCCTTATCAGCTTTAACTTTGGCTGTGATGGCAAGGACCTCTTCGATGTCTGTTAGGGCGGCATCGTTTCCAACTATGTGATAGTGGTCAGGAAGTGGTCTTTGCGGGGGGAACAGGGTGCGCACTATATCCTCGAGCTGCTGTGGGCACGTTGGTGTCGGTTGTCTGTACAACCTCCCCATAACTAGTTTGTAGGCAGCTCCAAATGGCTGTTGGTCGGCGGCGTCACACAGCTCCTGGAAGTAGCGGGCTTTGCTTTGCCTAATTGCATCCTTCAGGGTCTTCCTTCTTCTCCTAAAATCATTGGCATGCTGGGCGTAGGACGGTGAGGATCTGCGTCGTTGGTATCTGCGTCTTGCCGCATGGCACTCGCTACGGGCATTTGAGATTTCCTCATTCCACCAGGATACTGGCCGCCTCTGGTTTCTCCCTCTGCCCACCTTTGTCATGGAGGCATCACATGCTGCGGCTATGGTGTCAGCGATTGCATCGGCAGAGTTGTTGGCGTCTCCACGCACGCTGAGGCCTTCCACCATGGATAAAAGCCTGCCTCTGTCAAGCGAGTTTGCCTTGTAGCTGTGACGTTGGAGTGTAGGCGGCTGACGTCTTCCAGCAGGGGATATCGATGTTATTACCGCGAAGTGGTCGCTGTGGGTGTACACATCAGAAACATACCATTTGGCGATACCGGTGAGTTCTGGGCTCGCAAGGGTGAGGTCAATTATCGACTCCCGGCCGGCTCTGCTGAACGTGCTCTTCGTACCAACGTTGAGCAGGCAAACGTTGAGTGACGCCAACGCATCCAGAAGGATTTCTCCTCTTCGCGTGGTTTTTTTGCTGCCCCACTCGATGGCCCACGCGTTGAAGTCACCTGCAATTAGTACTGGGGACTTGCCTCGTGCATCCTGAGCTATGTCATCCACTATTTCCTCGAACTCTATAAGGGTCAGACTGGGCTTTATGTAACAGCTGTACACGAAAATATCGCCACATCTTGCTCGGACGTAGCCTTTGCGTGCATAGCGATGAGTGAGCAGGTATGGTGGTTGGCCACAACTCCAGATAGCTGCGCCGCCGTCCATACTTTGGGTCCACACTCCTTCCTGCTTAGCTGCATATGGTTCGCTGAGTATGGCGACACCTGCCTTTTCCTCCTGTACTATTTGCTCGAGAAGGTCTTGGGCCTCTCTGCAGTGATTTAAGTTTAATTGTAAAAACTTAATTGGTATAGCTGTTTACTGCTTCGAGGTATCGCGGGCACAGCTTGCTTAGGGTGCTGTGTGCCGTGTTCTGCTCTCCGGTTCTTTTGCATAGTATGCAAGCAGCGGTGGACTTGCAATCCTTTGCAGTATGACTCTCGCCTCCACATTTGAAGCAGAGCTTTGAAGCGTCGTGTTTGCTTCTACATCTGACAGCAATATGCCCGAAGCCTAGGCACTTGAAGCAGCGCCGTGGTTCGACTTTTGCCCGTAGTCTGCACAGTGACCATCCGATTCTCAGTTTCCCCAGTTTCAGTATCTGGTCCGCGATGTCCTTGGGCAGAATAAGCGTTGCCGTCTGTGTTCCTTGGTAGGCTGGGCGAAGCTTAGGTACCGCCTCTGTACTGAGGTCGCTGTCAATCGCCCTGAACACCGCCTCGAGAACGTCCTCACTGGTGGTCCACTCGGCTATGTCTCTAATCTCCAGAGTGACTTTGTCTGCCATCGTCTTCACTTCGGCCTGATCCCCAATAAGTGCTTGGATAGCTTTTTGGAGCTTTCCTGTGGCCTCATCAGATTTCTGTGTCAGTCGTAGGAGCACCTCACCGGCTGCTGTGCGTCGAACTCCGGCGACTTTGTCTTTAAACTCCTGTAACGGACCATCGCTTTGAACGGCTTTGAGGACCTGTGCATACGCCGCCTTCTCCTTACACCGGATCATTACCGCGTCAGGTCTACTTTTGAATTTAGTGGGCTGCTGCTTGTTGCGTTTTCCGACTTTCTGCCACTTCGAGTTTTCGACCTGGGATGGGTCGTGGTGAGTGGGCCGTTGGTTGGCGGTTTCGTTAGACGACGTAGTGTTTGGGCCATCTTTGTGGTGCGCAGAAGCCGGGGATCGGGGTCCGGTGCAGGGGGTTGCTTTGGAGCCTTCTCCATTTCCAGCTTTTTTGCGCTTTTCTGGTGGCGTCGTTTGGGTGCACATGTCTTTGCATTGGTGGCGTGGTGTTCTCCTTTCCTCACTTTGACCTTCGTCTGGTTGGATGTTGGATTCCAGCTCCATTTCAACGGTACCTGCGCTTAGTCCATCCTGTTCAAGCTCCTTCTCTGCAAGCCTTGAGCTGATTTCGGTGTGGAGTGCCTTCATTTTCGCAAATAGCTCTCGATTGGCCTTGTTGATGTGCCGCGCTGCCTTTGGTTTGAATGCTTGGATTACCTCTTCAATGAGGCTGCCAAGCTCCTCCGAAACTGCCGCTAAGCTCCTTTGCGTTCTCTTTTTCTTCGTTATCGTATCCTGGCCATGCTCTGGGCTGCCATCTTCTCTGCTCCTTTTTGGCGTGTCGGTATCAGCTACAGCGCTAAAGTGGAACACAGTTTCAGTCACCGCTGGCGGTGCCGATGCCGGACCTCCTCCTGGTGGCGTTCGGGTCATCCTCGGGTACAATGATTGCCTGGACAGAAGCTCCGCTTCAGCCCGCTCCACATCATCCGAGTCTCTGCATCCTCCGTTGATGGCACCAGTGGTGTCAACTGCTAAGGAGGCCTGATGCTTCGCCCCCAGAGCAGCACCTGCACGACTTGCCAGTTTACTGGTGTGATCAGTGGAGGACAGTGAGGGGCCAAAGATTTCCCTTTGACTAATTCTTGGAGGTTATACCGCCTCGACCCGGTCTGCAGCTAGGTCGGGTCCTGGACCTTAGATACCCTCAGGTGTCCGACTGATCACTTTGTGTATTCCTTTCCGTTTGATATTAATATTATTATTATTATTATTATTATTATTATTATTATTATTATTATTTTCTATTATTTTTATTATTATTTTATTATTATTATTATTATTTATTATTATTATTATTATTATTATTATTATTATTATTATTATTATTTATTATTATTATTATTATTTTGTTAATATCAGGAAGAGTATTATTATTATTATTATTATTATTATTATTAGTTATTATTTATTAATATATATTATATTATGTTGTATAAAAATATCAAAACAATTTTAAAAGGGGCGATTGCAGCCAACAATCGCGCGGTTCAGTCGCTTGTGTTTTAAATTTAAATTTAAATTTGAACGGTAACGAGTAACGAGTCGTTACTCAAGACGTTATTTACCGCGAAGCGTTATCTAGCATCGATCAGCAACCCTGGGCCAGCTGATTTCGTTGCTACGTCTTCCAACACTAGTCGGGTGACAAGTGAAAAGTTTGTCGTAGAAAGGTGCAAAAGCGCGAAAAAGCCGAAGAGAAATGTGAAAGGCGGGAAAATGTAGAAAAACATACCCCCTCTCTCACCAACCGACTCCCAGCAGCCCTCGCCGAATAGACAGCCTCCAGCAGCGATCCAGCGCAACAGAAGGTGACCAGCCAGGCACTTGGCTTCGGTAAGCTGTGCACAGTCAACCGAACTCGCACTGATCACTTTAACTTTGCTTTTAGACGGAATAACTTGCGGAAAACGCTATTTTCACGGAGTGACATTAAAACACGTCCAGCAGGTTCAAACGATAGATATACTTCTTGTGTGCAAGTATTTATTTGTCAATTATAAATTATTTGTGTTATAATTTCTTTTGTTTTTAATTGTTTTTTATTCTTTTTTAGGTCAACAGATGGCTGCCTAATATATCCAAGGATGGACTTAATGGATTGCACTGTAAGGTAAGTGTGCCAATGTGTTTATATATTTATTTATATGCATGATTGCATATATAAATTGCATTATATGTATATGTGTAAACATATGCATATAAGTTTGCATATGCACTGGAGTATGTGCATATGTATTTACACGCATATATATATTTGTATATATATATATAATAACGTAGTTCACTTCACGTTAGTTTTAAAAAATATTTTATTTATTTTAAATGTGAAATACAGAACTGCGGAGTTTCGAGTAAAAATCAAGACTAATCTTATGATAAAAAGTTGACGCTTAACAAACCTCGGCTTCAGAGAATTTGGGAATAATTCTACTCTTAAATAAACAGAGATTTTATACATGGCTCTCTTAATATGTAGAACCTTTGGACTTTAAACAAAAGCCTGGATTTGTGCCGCGTCGGCATAATTGACCCTTGGTGAGAATAGCAAGTCCAGGATGTTTACGTTATCGTTTAAAGCGTGGGAGCGCTCGATTTGTTATTTTCACCAACGGTATCAAGTTACATGATAATAAAAATTTAAGTGCGTATGTGTTTATGTGGTATTGTGAATATGTTACTTCCCCATCAATAAAAAATTAGCCTGTCCTCAGGCGTTGATCTTAGGATATAATGTTGGTTCGGATTCAATTACGATATTTTCATTTTGATTTGAGATTGGATTTATGTTTACAATATTTGATTGTGGGGTTGTTTCTGTTTGTTTCTTAAAATTAACAATTATTTTATGAGGTATGCTTTTAAATTTATAGCTAAAGTACAATATTAGCGTGATTACAATAATTATAAGTGTTGTTAAAATTATGATTTGGAATGTATTGTAATGTTTTGTTTGGTCTTTTATAATTTCTTTTGCTTGAATATAGGAGATTGGTTCTAGTTTAGTTACATTATTGTTTACATAGATGGTCTGTGTGTAATCTAACAGGGTACTTGTTATTAATATTTCTTCTAATTGGATTGAACAATTGAATGCTTTTATAATATTATTATTTTCTATTATTATTTCTCTATTCAAACAATTTTGATTTAAAATAGTTTTAGGCAAATTCCAAGTTAAAATTATATTTGGTTCTATGTAATTTATTTCAAATGTTTTATGTGTTTTTGAGTATCTACATTCAGTGGAGATTTGATTTAAAATTCCTGTTATACATTTATTCAAAGCTAAATCTTTTGTTTTTGCTATGTATGCTTGATTATTTTGTACGTAATATTTGTCATGTATAATTTCAGTCAAAATGTTATTGTCTTTGTCTGGGTATGGGATGATTTCAAAAGTAGGCGTGTTGATGATTTCACGAGGAATATGGGAAATTATTAAAATTTCATTTGTAGTTGCTTTTAACCAAGTGGAGGTTTTAATGTTTAAAATCTTTTCAGAATTAACGTGTGATAGAGGGTCGTGTTTTAGTAATTTAGGGTTGAATATACCTAATCTTGTTAATTGCATTCCTAGCTCTATATCTTCAATATATTCTGTGAATTCTTGTAAGTTAAATGTGATTATTGATAATTCTTGATCTCCTTCATTTATTAAACTTAGAGTGTTAGTTACTTCTATTCCTCTATTTACTGCTTCAATTATTTGATTTAATTCGTTTGCTTGAATGCTATTTTCCGATAAATGATTAATTTTAGTTTCTAGTTCTGCTTTATCTTCTTGATCTAATGTACCAAATAAGTATTTATAAAATGTTCCCATAAAATTGATAAGACCTCTTTTATTACGTTTTATTATTCTTATACCGTTCATTTCTCTTTCGAGTTTTTCTGTTAAATATTGAATTTGTGATAATGTTTCGAATTCTTTAGCTTGTTTCATTAATTTATTATACGTGTCCTCGATTTTTGTAAGGTTAACAGTTAAATAATGATATTCGTAATTTATTGGTAGATTTATAGTTCCTGTTGTAAATATAAGATAACCGTTTTTGGATTGAATAGGATTTACTTCTAAGCTTTGGCCATTGGCTTGATGAATAAATGTTGATAAAAATGCGATTATGAATGATATTTTTTTATGATGTGGTGTCCTGGTTTGGGTTGTCAAATGGGGGTGATCTGGAATTATCATATTTGCTCTGATTAGTTTTCTTCTTCTTTTTAAACTTTGATTTGTAGTGTGTTATCTTCCTTCCTCTATTTGTCTCTTCGAAATGTTTGTCATCAAGTTGTTTTAAGTTACCTGTCTTTTTAAATGGGTTTGTTGATTTTGAACGTACTAGTGGTGATTGTCTATAATCAGTGTCAATTTCGAATTCTGTGCGTTTTTCGTTTAATTTATCTATTTGGTTTGATTTGTTTATTTGTGTGTTATATTCTGGGGTTCCTGCGTATATGAAAATATCTGCTGGTGTTCTACCTGTTGTATTGTGCTTAGTTTTATGATTGTATGTGTAAAGAATTATTTCAAATCTAGTTAGTTTATTCTCGGGATCTGTTTCCGTATTTATAATTCTTAACTTTTCATTAACTGTTTTATGAAATCTTTCTACGTCAGAAATGCCATTTTTGCTTGTTGTGATATTAATATCAACTCCTTCTGACTTTAACCATATTTGTAAAGCTGAGCACATAAATGCTGAATCTTTATCTGCTTTTATTTCTTTTGGCTTTCCCATTTCATTGAAAACTTTAAGTAATGCTCTTTTGGCTTCTAACCAATCTCTACTTTTTACTTCGATCAAGGAGGCGAATTTAGAATAGATGTCTATGCACGACAAAAATTGTTGATTATCTACCATGTAAAAATCTATAACATATTTTTCTCTTGGGTTGAATGTTTCTGGAGTTAATTCAAAAGGTAATTTTGTGTCTCTATGTTCTGTCTTAGCAAGGTTACAAATTTGACATTCATTAATGATATTTTGGATTAGATTTTGATAATCTGGATAATAATACTTTTCTTTAAATAACAAAGTAAGTTTTTCTATACCTGGATGTAATAACTCTTTATGAGTCTTGACGACAAATTCTTTAAATTCAGCGTATGATTTTAAGTCTATTAGAATTTTGGTAGATTTCATTACTTTTGTTAAATTACTGGGACTGATTATTTCTATGAAGGCAGTTTGGAAAATCAAGAAATCTGCTTCATTATGAAAGAATATTACACTTTTCTTTGTACATAAATACTCTTTTATGAGTTCTTTAGCATAGATGTTTGTCATTTCTTTATAGAATATTTGAATTTTAGTTTTTTGGAAATATTTTATTACGTTTACTTTGTTGATATTATTTTTAATGAATTCAATTTGCCTGTTATAATAATTAATTGGTCTTTCAGTTATTGAAATATAATTTTGATTATCTTCTTGTGCACTATGTATAGTTGCTACTGTGCTATTAGGAGTTTCTCCTAATAGATTTTCATCTAACTTAATTCTTGATAAAGCGTCTGCTACATGATTTTCCTTACCAGGGACATAATTGATGTGATAATCAAATTCATTTAACTTGATTCTCCATCTTTGTAACTTCATGTTTGGTTCTTTAATGTTGTTTAACCAGATAAGGGGCTGATGATCACTAAGGATTTCGAATTTTCTTCCAAAAAGATAAGATCTGAAGTATTTAGTTGCCCAAACAATAGCTAAGAGTTCTTTTTCTATTGCGGAATAGTTTATTTCATGTTCGTTTAATGTTCTACTTGCAAAACATATCGGCTTATGGTTTTGCGACAATACTGCACCTATAGCGAAATTACTTGCATCTGTAGTTAATGAAAATGGTTTTTCAAAATTAGGATAAGTTAGTATTGGATCTGATGTGATGAGTAGTTTTAACTTCTCAAATGCTGCGATATAATCTTTGTTTTTTATATCAATGCTTGCATTCTTTTTCAAATTTAATGTCATTGGTTTAACAATTTTAGCGAAGTTTGGTATGAATTTTCTATAATAACCGCAAAGTCCTAAGAATGATTTGATTTCTTTTGTCGTTTTTGGTATTGGAAAATTTTCAATTGCTTTGATCTTTTCCGGATTTGGCTTTATACCATCAGTTGTGACAATGTGACCGAGAAATTCAGTTTCTTTTCGTAAAAATTCACATTTGTCCAACTGTATTTTTAAATTGGCTTCTCTAAGTTTCATGAAAACTCTCTTCAGTGACAATATGTGTTCTTCCAATGAAGTGGAATACACTATTATGTCATCCATGTAGACCAGACAATCCTTATAGATTAAATCTTCTAAAAGATTGTTCATACAACGTTGAAAAGTTGCAGGAGCGTTTTTGAGTCCAAAAGGCATTCGAGTGTACTCGTAATGTCCATTTTTCGTCGAAAAAGCGGTCTTTTGGATTGAATCAGAATCCATTTGAATCTGATGAAAGCCTTTTGCTAGGTCAATGGTAGTGAAATATTGACATTTTCCAAGTTTGTCTAATATATCATCCATTACCGGGATAGGATATTTATCATCTATTGTAATTTCGTTTAAATTTCGATAGTCAATAACTATTCTGAATTTTTGTTTTCCTGATGCGTCACTTTTCTTTGGTACAATCCAAATTGGTGAGCAATAAGGAGACTTTGATTTTCGAATTATTCCCTGTCTTATCATATCTTTTATTTGTGTTTCTACTTCTTCGTCATATGCCTGTGGATATTTATAAGGTCGTTTATAAATAGCATCCTCATGTTTTGTTTGTATGACATGTTTAATTGTACTTGTGAAAGTCAAATTTTCACTTTCTTTGTACTGAATGTCATTAAATTCTAACAAGATTTTGGTTAACTTGTTTCTTTCTTCATCGTTAAGATGTTCTAATCTGAATTGATTACATTCTGTTAGTTCATTTTCAATAGCAAAGTTAAACGGCCTATCTTCGGTGAAAGGTGGGTCAAGACAATCAAAATCTGTATCTTTCTTGTTAGGCGGATCAAGGAAAAGTTTTGCTTTAGTAAAGTCCTTTGTCTTTAC